>CAUYQG010083530.1:0-11044 GCA_963574415.1 Tarsius wallacei
TTAATGATGGCCATTCTGACTGGAGTCAGGTGGTATCTCAGTGTAGTTTTAATTTGCATTTCTTTGATGACTAGAGAGGCTGAACATTTTTTCATGTATCTGTTAACAGCTTGCATGTCTTCTTTTGAAAACTGTCTATTCATATCTTTTGTCCACTTTGTAATGGGGTTGTTTGTCTTTTCTTTTCAGCATGTTTGAGTTCCTTGTAGATCTTAGATGTTAGGCCTTTGTCAGACAGAGTTGGTAAATATTTTTTCCCAGCTTGTGGTTTTTCTCCCTGTCTTGTTGGTTTCTTTGGCTCTGCAGAAGCTTGTCAGTTTGATAAGGTCCCACTTGTCTATCTTATCTCTTATGGCATGGGCACCTGGGGCTTTGATCAAGAGTTGGTTACTAGTTCCAATTTCCATAATAGTGTCTCCATCTTTTTCTAAGGTTCTTATACTCCGAGGTTTTGCATTTAGGTCTCTGATCCATTTAGAGTTGAGTTTTGTGTATGGGGATAAGAAGAGGTCCTGTTTCAATCTTCTGTATGTGGTCAGCCAGTTTTCCCAGCACCATTTACTGAACATGTTCTCCTCTCCCCAGTGGTTGGTGGTGGAAGATTTGTTGAAGATGAGTTGGTGGAAAAATTAAGGTTTTGCTTCTGGAATCTCAATTGTATTCCATTGGTCTATACCTATTCTTTTACCAATACCAGGCTGTTCTAATATGCTTTAATTGGTTATAACAACTGACGTCATCTCTGCTCCTGATGTAGTGTGACTATTCCAGCATTATAAAGTGCAACTTTTACTTTAACTATTTTGTTACACAACTAGAGCTGAAATGCCATCCTAAAGAATAGATGGCAGTGGAGAACCAGGCATAGAAAATGGCTGGAAACCACACATTTCTAAGAGATTAAGAAAAGGGAAGTGCAAAATATATTTTGAGGGGAAGAGGTTATAGCACAGGGAAAAGAGAGTGCTGAGAAAATAATGCCTACACAACAAGGACAGATTATTTTAAGACAAAAATCTTTAGAATGATAGGACTAAATGAAAACACATCCATGGATAGTATGGGTATTAGAATTATCACGGCTGAAGGATCAGTTAGAGAGCTGGAAAGTCAGGTGGGGAGGTACTTCCAGAATATAACAATGAAACTAAAAGGTAAACAAGATGAAGGATTTGAGAAAATAAAAAAAGATAGAAATTAGCAATCAATTCAGAATTTTTCAAAATGTATGCAATAGTTCCAAAAGATAAAATAATTTATTATTTTCCAATTACAATAATACCACAATTATAATTATAATACAACAATTTTCAGTGCTCAAGAAATGATGCCTGAAAAGAATCACAGATTCACTTTTTCTGTAATTTTTTAAATTTTATTTTAAAGATGTGGGGTACAATTCAGGATTAAGTATATAAGTGGTCATCATACAAGTAAAGTTTGGGCCTCCTTTTGGTCCCTCTTTGCCTGGTTTGAGACTAGGCAAAGAAGTTTTGTTCCCACTACCACCTCTGCAGTATCCTGCTACTGACAATCCCTTTCTTATAGTATTATGGTAAATGTTTAGGGTCCACTTATTAGTGAGAACATGTGGTACTCTGTTCTTTGTCTCTGTGATTGATCACTGAGTATGAGACATTCTAAATCCACTCAAGTTGCTGAAAAGTCCATATTTTTGTCATAGGTAAAAGCATAAGATTGGAGGGCAGTGGCGGGAGTGCAAGGGAAAGTGGGTGCAAGAGAAAAGCTTAAAATTGCTCACATTACAATTGAGGATAGTGAAAAGAGAAAAAAGTGCATATTACAGAATGAGACATATATACAGCAGGAATAATTTTTGTAGCCAATAGTATAGTCTTGAATGTGATGGGAATTTTAGTTATTATTCTTGCATTCTATATTCAGCTACACTATAGTTTACATAGAATGGTCAGTACAAAAACCTTTTTAATGTGAAAATTTATAAAATTTGTCACTTTAAGACTTCTTAAAACTTACCCTCTTTGATCTTTACACAACTAGAAGTAAAAAAAGAGAAAATAAATCCTTGTAATAGTTTTGCCTGCTTAATAGAGCTATAAATATAGATTAATTCAAGATAAGAAATTGGTAAGAGTATCAATGTCAAGAATAGGCACTAGAAAAAAATAAGTTGAATGCATATTGATATCCGATATCTCCAAGAAAAGACATAGAACTAATAAAACAGATGTGATAATAGATAGAAAAATATACAGAAGGAAAAATTGATGAATATAAAGCATAATCTAAAATAGTAAATGTGAATCCAAGAATCATAGACATAGTAAATGTGAATGTGTCAAATTCCCCTTGTAAAAGACATATAGTCTCACGAAAAAAGAAATTCGTCTATATGCATTTTGCAAAAGCTTTACCTAAATTACAGTTATTCAGAAGAGTTAAAAAGGGAAGAAAGATTCCAGACTAATGCTAGGAACAAACAAATATATTAATATTATTATCAAACAAAAAAAAAGAATTCAAGAAAAAATTGTGTGATAAAATACTTTAGATTGTTTTTATGGACTGAAAGTTTGTGTCCCATCAAAATTCATATGTTGAAGCCAGACCTCCAAGATGATAGTATTTGGAGATAAAGACTTCAGAGTGAATTAGGGTTAGAGCCTAAAGATAAAATCCAGATCAGAAGAGATTAATGTCATTATATAAAGAGACCCCAGAAAGCTTTCTCTGTCTTCCTGTGTGCATATAAAAGGGAGGCTATGTGAGCACACTATGAGATGGCAGCCACTTCCAAGCCATAATAAGAGTCATAATAATAAATAAAATAAATAAATAATAAATAAAATTAAAAAACTACTTTGCTGGCTCCTTAATTATAGACTTCTGGGTCTCCAAAACTTTAAGAAATAAATGTCTGCTATTTAGGCTGCCCAGTCTATCATATTTTTTTATGGAAGCATAAACAGGCTAAGATAATTATTTTGAGATAATATATTAAGAGTTTTCAATATTCATGGACCTTCATGTGTGTAACATAGATATGAAATACAGCAATAAAAATCACTATAATAAAATAAAGAAAATGACCAAGCTTCTTTCAGAAGTATTAGATTAAGTAAACAGTGGCAACAAAAGATAGGATGAGAAATATTTGAATAACATGAATGCAATTTTTTTTTGAGTTGGAATCTCACTCTGTCAGCCAGATTGGAGTGCAGTGGCTGCTCCTGGCCACTGCAGCCTCGACCTGCAGGGCTCCAGTGATCCTTCCACCTAAGCCTTCCGAGTACCTGGAACTACAGGTGCGCGCTACCATGCCCGGCTAAGTTTTTGATTTATTGTACAGATGAGGTCTCGTGAAGTTCCCCAGGCGGGTCTCAAACCCATGGGCTCTGGCAATCCAATCACTTCAGCCTCCCAAAGCGTTGGGATTACAGGCTAAGTCACCAAGTCTGGCTAGATGAATGCAAATTTTGACATGATAAATACATATAGAACCATGGGCACACAAAAGAGTATTTGCATTGGTTTTAAATAGTTACAGAAATATTAACTTAGTTTCAATGTATTAGGTCTTAAAAGAAGTCTCAAATAATTTTTGAAAGCATACTTCTATTGCATGCTTTCTTAAACATAAAATGCTGGCCAAATTATAATTTACCATTAAATGAAAATACACTATTATAAGTAACTCTCGGACCAGAAGAAAATAAAAATGCAAATTAGCATCTTTCCAATGAGAACATAATTTACATAACTCATAAAAATTTTTTTTTAAAACATGAAAAGCTGGCATTTAATTAATGCTAAAATACAATTTATTTTATGATAATCTATTACATAAAATAAACTCAAAGTAGAAAGAACTTTAAAAGATGAAAGAAAATGAATTTAAATAGAATAGAAAACTATAGAATAGTTTAATAAAACCCAATTCAAAGCTATTGGGAAACATACACCCACACACACAATATAAACTACTAGCAAGTTTTATCACTTATAAATCCACACAACCTTAGAAATCAAAAAAGGAAAATTACTCAGATAGAAAGTAAATAGATAAAGCTGTGATAATGCCTTATGAAAAACGTATGCCAATAAACAAAACATTTAAATGAACATTTTTCCATAGGAAAATCATGTCACCTATTAAGCAATCCCTATAAATAATTGACGAAGTAGACAAAAATATTTTCTAAATAATCTATAAGCCTTTGATGATTTTATTGATGAGTGTTATCAGACATTCATGGGAAGGAATATGGAGAATACTGGGAATCTCTCAAATTTATGAAGCTAGAATGGGATGGCAATTCAAATATAAAGTTGGTTTCTTCATCCATTTATGAGCATGTCATCAGCTAAGTCATCATGAATAAAAACTGCTAGATTCTAACAGACCGTTATTCTGATGTGGTAAAGATCTTATTCCATTGCTTTTAGGCGACAATTCATACTTGTGAAAGGGGAGCAAGTATTTCTTAAGAAATTCCTATGTCTCCACAGTGCCCTAGTTTTAGTATGATATTAAAAAAGACAAATGGGACTTATGTTGTTGGTCCACCTCTTCACTAGCCAGTCAAGACTTCAAATTAAGGACATGGCTTTGATTCTAAGTGATTTATGTTTGTAGACAAAGTAAATAATTATAGAACTGATCTTACTAATTATATGACTGATGTTGCTTCATGTAGTGGAGAGATGTTCTCCAAGAACTTCCAGGACTGTGACTGTCTTCCTTGAGGGAGAGAAAGAAACACAAGAGGGAAAATATCTGAACCTCTGAGGCAGGACATCATGAAATGGTGGTCTGTTCTTCACCCATGAACTTCTAGAGTAAGAGCATTTCCTTTCCCATATAAGTTGAGATGCTCCCTTCAACATCTTAGGATGTTTTTGCTTGTTTTTGTCTCAGTGCTAGAGAGATTGAGAAACGTGCTGGAAGCTGCAGGATGACACATACTGCCAACACAAGGGAGAGACGAATTTTCTGTAGTTAATAGCTATTGTCCTGGGCCTGGGTTATAAAGACAATGAAGGTTAAAAAGGATTTCTACACTAAAAACCCTTTTAAAAATGCTTGTTCTATCTCTTCATGTCAGACTCAAATTGGCTTCCTCAGAAAGCCTACACAGAAAAGAGTAGAAAATCAATTTGGAGACATTCACAAACACATTATGCCAAACAGTTTCAGTTGACCTGCTTTACACATAATAGTCCAAATAGTCTTTATATCCTGCCATAGAATTTTCTAGTAGGCCATTTTAGCTTACCCTTCGTATTCTTTACATGATGATTCTTATTTTCTTGATGCAGCTATGTAATTACGTTTCAGAAGCAAGAATATCAAGCCTGTTTTCTTTTTTCCTTTTTTCTATTAAGTTAGTGTTCGTTTTGGCAGTTACTATAATTGCATATTACTGAATTCAGGAACACTGGCCAGAAAAACAAAATGAAAACTGGTGCAGCACTATTTCAATTCACATACTAGTTTCCCTATAAATGATTTCACAAGTATGCCACTCCTCTCTCTCCAAAGGCTTCCAAAACACGACAAAAGGAACATGATCAATAGCATTTTTTGAACTCAAGGCAAAATAAGTGGAAGAAAACCAAAATATAAAAGGACCAAATCATTCTCTGTAATTATGCTTTCAAAAATGTTTCATTGCATATGCTTTCAGCAGTTCTTAGTTTGAAGTTTTAATGTTATTCATAGTTATTGAAATATACTATTCTTAAGAATTGACTCCTATTAAGGGAGAGAAGTTTTGTTCTGTTAAGCTAGTTTAAATAAACGGCAAAAGAAAACTTCTAAAATATATTATAGAATATAATATTTCTCTGAGCTATAACATTTTCATTTCAAAAGTAATGGAAGAGAGCTTTGCAAATTCAGATAATTTAGAAATGTAAATGATTAACACGGATAACAAAGTAGAAAGAAACAATAACCCTTCCAAATATTATATAAGTATCACTAGACTTTTCATAGTAGCTCAGGCTATATTTTCTTTCTATTAAGGGGATAAGATTTAATTTGATGTAAAATATTGTGCAGCTACTTTGTATCATGTTAACAATAAAAAGTTAAACATAAAAATTGTTTATGAGACAATAAAAGTATAAATTATGATATAAAACTGAATAGGGTCTGATTTTGTCTTTATGCACTTGCTGACATCCATTTATCCTCTCTGATGGTTACATGTGGTCAAAACTTAAGGCTATTCCTTTCAGTACTCCAATTCTCTATCTTTCCTTTTGTAGTTATTTTTACCTATTTCTCCATTACAAAAACCAGTCCAGATGATGTTTATCAGTTGAACTCTTAGCACCTAGTAAGCTTTCAGGAAATATTTATTGAGAAAATGCCTGGATAGGCGATGTCTTTCACCCATGCCAGCTCTGGCATGTTTGCCTTTCTTTTCTCTCTTCTTTCTCTAATAAACTTTATTTGAAATCTTAAAAAATACTGGATAAATTATTATATGACTGACATCTTTTCAAGTAATATTTTATTCTTTCATGGATAAAAAAATATTAAGAAAAAATATTAATTGCCCTTTAGTAATGTTCAACTGTTATAATTATCTTGGCTGCTGTATTTGTATTTCAGATTATATCATTTCTTGTGATCTTATGCACTATTTATGAAGATAAAGCCACATGAAATGCACATTGTTTGGCATTTGAGATTTTAAAAAAATCTTTGTTTTTTGAAACAATTAATTATAGCAAATAATAAAAATATTACAGAGATTCCCTTCATATCCTCTACAAAGCTTCCCCCACTAGTAAGAGTTTATGGTAACATAACTTTAGTGCAATATGAAAATCATAAAATTGATATTGGTATAATACTATTAGCTAGAGTTAAAGTCTTTTCCAGATTTGTTCAGTTCCTACAAGCACACATTTGTGTGTGTATGTGTAGAGTTCTATATAATTTTATCGTATATAGATTTGTATAACCACCACCACAAACAAAATACAAAAATATTCCATCACCTCCTAGTAATATTTTTGGAGAGATTTTGAATTCACTCTTTTTAAATATCTTCCTAGCTTGTAGATATTTAAACTGAACTTGTTTACTTCGACTTGGTAATGTGGACAATCAAACTATAATTTCTTCACTAACTAGGAGTTAGGCTGTTTCTTTTCCTAGTGCTTATACTAATATATGACATAAAGAAAGTTATCAATACATAAATCATTTATTTTATTTGCTTTTATCTCCACAGTTTACTGTAATAGTTTACTAGGGCTACCGTAACAATGTACCACAGAATGGGTGACTTAAATAATATAGTTTTATATTTTTGCAATTCTAGAGGCTAAAAGCTCAAGATCAAGCTGAGTGATGTTGGTTTTTTTCCTCTCTCCTTGGCATATAGATAGATGTCCATCTTTCCCCTATGTCTTCATGTGATCTTCCCACTGCTTGACTCCCAGTCTCCTCTTATAAGAACATATGCTTTTTGGCCTATTGGATTAGAGTCTACCTACAAAACCTAATTTTAACTTATTGCCTTTTAAAGACCCAATCTCCAAATATAGTCACATTATGAAATACTGGGGGTTAGAATGCAAACATGTGAATCTTAGAGGGGCCACAATTAGCCTATAAGAGTTACCTATGTCCTTTTGAATAGTGAGGTTAGCAAGAAGATGATTACTAAAAAGTGTTGCTGTGAGAAGAGTCCTTGGATTCCTGTCTTTACAAGTCTAGCTGCTTACACTCCCTGTCAAGGACAAATTAATTCATTTGCCTTCACTAATTTATAATATTTGTAGACCACAGTCATGTGAGTAACCAAAATTTATATCCGGATAACCAAAAGGTCTTGGAATAACTTGACCATTTAAAATTTATTATTATTTGGATATCGAACTGATAATCTGTGACAGGAGAATAAAAAAAACAGAAAAAGACTTCGATTTGCAAGAATCTGAGGTGCTTTCTTGTGTCTACAGATGTATCTTGAGAGAACAGAGATTTCCCTGAGTCAGAGTTAGCCTTACCTAAAAATTAGTAACCTGGCTCCTAATTTTATAAATCAGAATGTATATAAAGATTTATGATTTGCTTAATCCCAGTGAAATTATTGGTGGCATTAGACCAAAAATGTTTTAATTCTAGTGCCATCTGAGTACCACAAGAAACATGGCAGCACAAACACATTTCCATTGCAACAGATCCTGCCTCTAGAATAGACACAAGTAAACAAGAAAAAAAACTCAGAAAACTACCAAGTAATCCCAAACTTCATCTGCAAGAAGCCTACTTGTGTTGTTAATCCTTACTTGTATCCCATTTCTATAAAATAAAATAAAATGTATTTAAAAAAGAATAAGAAGAAAATCTAGGCTTTTCTGACAATTTTAACATACAACATTACAAATTCTGCAATGGTGCTCTTTTATAGCATTCATATCATTGATTTCATCACAGAATTTACACAAAACCCTAGGGGTCCAGTTTTGAAGACTTGCATCATCAAAACTAATAATTATTGACTACATGATTTCAAAGAATTCACTCAGTATTTCTTTTGAATTTCTTTCGTCAGTAAAAGAGAAATAAGTTCAGTGACCACCAGACAAGGTCATTTTGCACTCCAAATAAGAGTATGAATGAGAACTAAACTAACTCCAAAGCAATAAGGAGAAACTAGTAATTATTATGCTTTCATCTTATATACTATAGAGCTTGATTTGAAAATTGAATCCATACATATAATCTTTCATTCTGATCCATTTTCATATATATGTGCAATGATCTATTTATTTTCAAGTAAAATCATGATTTACCAATGAACAAAATATATTTTAGTATACTTTTTAAATATATAAAACATTGATCATTCTTAACTTCACATTTTTAAACAATGCATCATTATGTTTTCTTTCTTTTTTGTAATGACCTCATAGCATTATCTTAAGTTAAACTTTGTACAAAATTCTTCAGGTCATGTATGCTGACCTATGGCATCCTATGTTTTACTATATTAATTTTAAAATTATTATCACACAACTTCAAAACAAATTTAATATTTAAAGTTATCTATCCAAAAGAATCTTTTTAGTTTTGTTTAAAATTTAAACTCAGCACATTGAGTGTCCCTTTATCATAGAAATTTTTAAATACACTGATATCACCTATACAATACATTTATATAAGCGAAGGAAAATAACCTTTACTTTTTGCAACTTCATTTATCTGATTTTAAAGAAATGTTTATTTTTTGTTTATACTTAATTCATAGACATCAGTAGAGGAACACGTAGTTCCACATAAAATCTCCATGAAATTACATGATTATTGGAACTTAACATATGTTTTCATATCTTCTACTACTTTGGTTGAAAAGTTGCGCTGTCCTATGGTTCATTTTAAAGTTAAAATCATCACATGGCATCATTAGAATCATTCTTTAAACTAACTTGTTTTGATTAAGCATTAACAGTTATAATACAAACTAAGGAGAGAAAAAATGGACATATTTTATTGAAAATGGACATTGGAGTAGACAGCAGACACTCTCCCTGCTGACTTGCCTGTTGCGCCCTTCCCCACCTATCTCTTCTTTAATAAATCTGCCTTTCTTAAATCATAAAGAAAAAGAAAAAACAATTGATTTTGTAAAATTTTTTTTGTGGTAGGCTTATGTTTGTAATAACATTTTTCTTATACTACTAATCAAATTGTTTTATATTTAATCAGAAAAGTTTTTGACAAAAATAATTAAAGGAATGGCAGTAGAGGTTCAAAATCATGCTAGATTGGAAAGAAAATGCTATATGGAGTTCAAATGTTGCCAAAATGATCCTTGAAATGGATCACTTAGAGCTGTTAGATCTTTATCACTTAGAACCATAAAGGTGAATAAACACAGGTATTACTGTACTTTGCGACAGAAAGTATAATTATAGATAAGAAAAATAATTTAATGCATATAATTTAAATATCACTTTGAAACCTGGTACTTGATAATGGGGTTTGCTGTTCTGTTTGAATAATCTCTGTAACTTCTATGATCAGTATTTGTCTCTCAATTGGCTCTAAGTTAATAGATACACCACTCTTATGAATGATAAGAAGGAACCAGCCATGCAAGGATACTGAGGAAGAACATTCCAGGTACAAAAGAACTGAGTTGAAAACTATTTTTATCATGCTAGATGAAAAAGAATTTAATTGTCTGCAATATCTCTTAGGCCTGCAAAATAAAAAAGAAAAAGCCTAAATTAAGGATTCCTTTAACAATTCTTAAGCATCTATTATGTGTCAGGCATTATTTAATTTGTAATATATAATCATACTTGTGAGATTTTCCTAGCTGAAGTGTGCCTATTAGTGTAATAAAAGCAAATAGACTTCCAAATAAAAGTATGAAAAAATAACTATAACTCACATGTTGAGGAGTGATATATTTTGACTTTTATTCTAAGGAAATTTGATATTGAAGTGATTTGACAGATAAAATGGCATGCTGAGGAACTGTAAAAACAGAATGTTGAGAAGGGCTTAGGAGACATGAGGTACAAAGGCAAGAAGGTATGAGGGTACCTCCCAGTTGGTAGAACAAATCTCCAGTGTGGATTGGATGTAGAGTGTGTATAATTAGAAGAGCATTACCTGGTATTCATTCAATATTGTGATTTGTATAGGATGTAAAGACAAGTATTCATCCTTTTAATATACAATATTATGGCATTAAGTATGTATGCATCTTGGACTAGTTACTGGTAGAAATATATTATGCTTTTACATTTTAAAATTTGCTATCTATGAAGCTCATTTTTATTTTTTAATTTGACTAATACTTTAGTTTTAATTAAGTTTTATTTGCGTTTAAGCCCTGTAGACTTAATGATAATAATATATAACCTATTCATAAAATATTACTAAAAGGTAATGCTTACTTTTTAACTTCATCAATAAAATTACCAACTAAGATTAGTGGGATTAAAATGTGATGTATCCTCTTGCTATTTATTTACTGCCCTTACAATACAACATTGAAATATATACCAGTACAAAATTTTCAGC
>CAUYQG010083535.1:0-17394 GCA_963574415.1 Tarsius wallacei
TAAATCAAAAAATGAGCCGGGCATGGTAGCACACACCTGTAATTCCAGCTACTTGGAAGGCTGAGGCGGAAGGATGGCCGGAGCCCAGCAGGTCGAGGCTGCGGTGGCCGGGAGTGGCCACTGCACTCCAGTCTGGGCGACTGAGTGAGACTCCGACTCAAAAAAAAAAAAAAAAAAAAGGAACGCTTGTGCACTTTGTGTCTTTGGTCTCACACTTGATGATGGTCTGCCTCTAAATGCAGACCTGACAATCTGTGCTTCTTAATAAGTGGAAAACCAAAGAAAATACCTTTTCTAGTTCAAAGTCACACTCTCAGGACAAAAAACTGAGGTAGAATGAGACCATCCAGTTTTAATGGCGACCCACAGAAATGTTTGGATGGATCCTTATGTAGTGAGAACTGCATAGTTACTAGGGTATGAAGCCAACTTAAACAACAAGTTTATAGAACCGTACCTGTGTTCTACCCTGTTATTCTCTTTATTATGAAAAACAATACTTGTAGACAGTACTGGTAGACAGTACAACACCAAAAAGAAGCACAAGAAAAGGTAAAAGTAGATGAAAATGTATGGCCCGGTTCCACCAATGATGCCAAAAAAGAAAAAGAAAATCAAGAACACTTGGGCACCAAATTGAAAACAGTTGAAGAATACAACACAAAGGGATAAGACTTCAGATCTGTGCTGACTTACCATGTCAGCACAGACTTGACAAGTCACCACAAGCAAGGCACAAAGGGTTTTTATAGGTTCTGCATCAAAGACTAGAATTTGCAGTGATGGGCAGTGTAGATCATTTCTTGCTGAGGATTCTGAAAATACGTGGAGTCCACCCCAATGAAAAATACTATTTTTTCAGAGCTTGCTAAAGCAAGGAAGTCAGCCACCGTCACTGGTATCTGGCAGAGACTCAAAAGTATGCAGCAGAGTGGGAAGGCTTTATAGTGACAAAAATAAAAAAGGAAGGCTTCAGGTATATTCTGATTGGAGGTAGTTGGCATGGGGAAGCTGGAGGCAATCTAACTAGAAGTGGGCAAATGATATGATTGGTTTTGAAAGCATATTTGGTTTTCTCTAGTTAGTCTTGAATTGGAAGCAGTAGCAATAAATAAGGAAACTGGTGAGCATGGACAAGATCCTGATTGTTCTGAGTCTTTTGCTCTGGAGGTTGTTGTTTGGCTTTCTGAGATGGTTGCTGCAGAGGTTGTGAGTCAGACTTTTATAGTCATCCATGGTCACATGGTCTGCCCATTGTCCAATTGTATATCCAGTCTCCTCATCATCATTCTTTGTAATGTCATCACAAGACACTATGGCTCCAGTTTTGTTGCAAAGAAATAAGGAATAATTGAAACAGAAACATCTGGAACACAGAATTGACTTCATTTATCTTATAGCAACATATATACAAACTTTGGTTCACATTTTGAAATTATCAAGTACCATAAGTATGTTTTGAAAGTCTACCTATAAAAATCTCTCAAAAAAGTCAATATTCTGAGTGTTGCCATCTAGGAGTTCAACACATGGGTAAACCGACCTTACTATAATTTCCTTTATAAGAATCCCCCTCCAAAAGTAGGGTTCTTTGGCTCATTTTGGCTTTCTTTTTACACATCTCCCTCAGAAGTTAATTTTATCATGGTTTCAAATTTCTCTATGTAGATTTTAAATTTCAGCTTGGATGGAAATGCACACACATCTTTTGTAATTTACATGGATGTCTTACTTTTGAGGCAGGTTTGCCAGAGCAGGTTAGACATAGATGTTTTCTCATAGGCAGTTTAAATTAAAATAGGGTAAGCATTCAGACATCATCTTATTGATATATGGCATTCACCCAACAGACCAGGCACACCAGACCTGACTGCCTTGCAGGCTGGAATATGTATCTACCAGTCTAGGAAATTACAGAAACAATGGAGAATTACCCAAAACACAGACATGGTATTCTAAGAAAAGCCCAAATCAAGTTAGGCAACAAGCTCAATTATTTAGATGGTCCTTGTGACCTTAGAAAGTTGTGAGATGGTTATTCAAACTCATGACCAGACATCTGCAGGCCACCATCTTAACTTATCTAGGTGGAGAGATGGTAATTAAAACTCATAATCATTTCCAGATTAAGATAGCTGACATAAAGCAGCTTAGAGTGAGTTTATCCCACATAGTAAACTAAGATTAAGAGAGTTTTCTCAGCACCCAGAGAGAAACAGATCCAGCAGCACAACCCATGAGTCTCCAAAAGAGTGCTAATAATCTCTTAAAGCAAGAAAAAAAAAGTAAAAAGAAAAAAATCCACTAACCTAGGCTGGTAATAGCTGGACTCTTATCTATACCATCACAGTCCATCACAGCTTCTGGACACAGTGGGGAAAGTGAGTGATGGGAATTTAGGAGTTCTGTGTTCCTGCCATGAACTTGCAGGGCTGCCTGAGACTTGTGCGACCTCAGCACCTCACTGGAAACCATCTGACCCACAGTCATGTTATGTCATGGAGTAGTACAGGAAAAAACCTTGAACAGTGCCAGCCACCATTTCCCAGGAGTGGCTGCTTTCTAGCCAGCTTGGGAGGGAACAAGCCCCAAGGCAAAATTTGCAGCTGCAGACAGTTCCTGGCTGGGGAGGTTGGCAGAGAACAACTGAGGCCCTGATGTTGGCTATATCTTGACATTCAGAATGAAGATTGCTTGAGGCCAAGGTGGGAGCTGGATGAGATGCATTGCCACAGCAACCCCTCACTCCCATCGTGAACTCTTCTGTGTCTGCACTACACAATCCAGTATAAATTACTCCAGTGGCCTGGGACTCCATCCTAATCCCCAATGGGAGAGCCAAGAGTGCAATTTGTAGGGTGCTTCATCTCCTTTCTTCCTGCACTATCCAGAAAGCTCAAAACAGACAGAAAACTTGGAAAATCCCCAGAGCCCTGATCTCAGTCTAGGCTGGTTGGGCATTTCCTTGAAGCAACACTCACCAAGGAAGAGCCACCATCATAGCAAGCTTTCTTCCACAAATGCCACCTCCTGGCCAGAGGTCAACAGTACAGCCAACCACATTGGATACAAAATCTCAGCTTTGGGGAAGATGTGATCCCAGACCACAGCTGTCAACACTTTCCAAGCTATTCTGGCCACTCAGGATGTATGAGCGAGTGCAAGTAGACAGCACAAGGTTGTCACATCTGGCAATTTAGAAACTCACAACACTGAGACTATATAACCAAGGGAATCCCACAGTTCTTACGTTAGTCTCCTGCCAACCTCAAATAGGAAGAAATTGTCTACCCAAATGAGAAAGAACTAGAAAAATAATTCTGATAATATGAAAAAGCAGAGTTCTCTAACACCTCCAAAAGACCACAACAACTCTTCAGCAACGAAAACTAGCAAAAATGAAATTGTTGAAATTCTAGACATTGAATTCAAAAGATTGATAATAAAATTAGTCAAAGAACTTCAAGAGAAAATTGAAAACCATCATAAAGAAATTAAAAAAATTTTAGGACATGGATGAAAAATTATCCAAGGAGATAGACACCTTAAAAAAAATTGAAAATTCTGGAAATAAAAGAAATATTTAGGGAGGTACTAGATCAGTGGAAAGTTTTAACAGTAGACTAGAACAAGTAGAAGAAAAGATCCCAGAAATTGAAGAGAAGGCTTTTGAATTAACCCAGATAATAATAAAGAAAAAAGAATTAAAAGAAAAGTCACTAAGAAGTGCAGGATTATGTAAAATATCCAAACCTAAGAATAATAAGTGTTCCTGAGGAAGAAGAGAAAACAACATGTTCAGAAAACCTATTTGAGTGAATAATGGAGGAGAATTTCCCTGACTTTGCCAGAGATCTAAACATTCAAATACAAGAATCTCAAAGAATCTCCAGACAATTCAATGCAAAAAGGTCATTCCAAGGTGTATAATCCTCCAGATATGCAAAGTAAATGTAAATGAAATAATTTTAAGTGAGACAAAAACATTAAATAACGTACAAAGGTAGACCTATCAGACTAACAGCAGACTTCTTAGAAGAAATCCTACAAGTCAAAAGGGATTGGGATCCCATCTTCCATCTCCTCAAACAAAATAACTGTCAGCTGAGGATTTTGCGCCCTGCAAAAACTAAGTTTCATACATGAAGGAGAAGTGAAGTCCTTCACAGATAAGCAAATGCGGAGGGAATTTGTTACCACTAGACTGGCTCTAAAAAAAATAACCAAAAGAGTCTTAACTACTGAAACCAAAGGTCAAAATGCGCTGTAGAAAAATGCTGAAAATTATGAAGTTCACAGTCTTTATCGAACACCAACACAATAGAGAAAATAAACGAAGTAATCAGATAACAACCAGTATAGTGAATAGAATAATACCCTGCATATCATTACTAATTCTGAATTAACTAGTTTCAGTGCTCCACTAAAAAGATATAGACCAGATACAGAATGAATTAAAAAACAAAAACAAAAATATCTCTTAACTCACAAAGACTCCTATAGACTCAAGTAAGGGGGTGGGGAAAAGTATTCCATACAAATGGAAATCAAAGACCAGCATGAGTAGTCATTCTTAGATAAAACAGACTTTAAATTAACAACATAAAAAAAAGACAAAGGTAGCAATTATATAATGATAAGAGGATCAATCCATTGAGAAGACATACAATGCTAAGCATATATGTGCCAAATAACAGAGCCCCCAGCATTATAAAACAAATTCTACTAGACCTAAAAAAGAGATAGACAGAACCACAATAATAGTGGGAGACTTCAACACTCCATTGACAACAATAGACAGATAATCAAGGAAGAAAATCAACAAGAAAACATTGGAGTTAAACAGGATTCTATAGGAAATGGAATGAATAGACATTTGCAGAACATTCCATCTCCAAACTACAGAATACACATTTTTCTTGTCAGCACATGAAGCATTCTCCAACATAGACCATATGATAGGCCACATATCAAATCTCAGTAAATTAAAAAAAATTAAAATTATATCAAGCACCATCTCAGACCACAGTGAACTAAAACTAGAAGTTACCTCCAAGAAGATCTTGCAAAACCAAACATTGTATAGAAGTTAAAAAATTTTCTTCTAAATGATCCTTTGGTCACCAATGAAATCAAGATAGAAATTTAAAAAAAAAATTCTTGAAACAAAAGACAACAATGAAATAAGTTGTTGAAACTTCTGGAACATAACCAAAGCTGTTCTTAGAGGAAAATTCATAGTGCTTAAGACCTACATTAATAAGACTGAAAGATCACATATCGACAACCAAACACCACATTTCAAAGAACTAGAAAAACACAAACACACCAAACCAAACTAGCAGAAGAAAATGAATAATGTAGATCAGAGCAGTACTAAATGATGCTGAAATAAAAAAAAAAATACAAAGGATCAATGAAACAAAAAGTTGGTTCTTGGAAAAGATAAACAAAATTGGTAGACCACTAGCTAGATTAACTAAGAAACAAAGAGAGAAGACTCAAATTAGCTCAATCAGAAAAAAAGGATACATTACAACTGATATGATGAAAATTCAGAAGATCACTTGAGACTTTTATGAATGCCTCTGTGGAAACAAACTAGACAATCTAGAAGAAATGAATACATTCTTGGAAACACACAATCCCCTAACCTTGAATCAGGAAGAAATAGAAACTCTGAACAGACCAATAATGGTAGTGAGATTTAAATAGTAATTAGAAATCTTCCAACAAATAAAATTCCAGGACTTGGTGAACTCACAACTAAATTCTACCAGACCTTCAAAGAAGGACAAGCACGAATTTTACTGAAACTTTTCCACAAGATTGAAGGGGAGGAAATCCTTCTTAACTCATTCTATGAGGCCAGTATCACTCTAATACCAAAGCCAGGAAAAGACACAACAACAACAAAAAGTCTACAGACCAATATCCCTTGTGACCTTGGACACAAAAATCCTCAACAAAATATTAGCAAACTGAATTCAATAGCACATAAGTAATACACCACAACTAGGGGGATTTTATCCCAGGGATGCAAGATTGATTCAACATATGCAACCCACTACATAAACAGAATTAAAAATAAAAATCATATGATCATTTCAATAGATGCAGAAAAAACATTTGATAAAATCCAGAATTCCTTTATGATAAAAACCATAAGCAAAATAGGCATAGAGGGAACATTTTTCAAAATAATAAAAACTATATATGACAAACCCACAATCAACGTCATCCTAAATGAAGAAAAGTTGAACACATTTCCCCTCGGACCTGGAACAAGGCAAGGATGCTCACGTTCGCCACTACAATTCAACATTATGCTGGAAATCCTAGCCAGAGCAATCAGTCAAGGAAAAGAAATAAAGGGTAACCACATTGGAAAAGAAGAAATCAAACTATCTCTGTATGCTGACATTATGATCTTATACCTAAAGAACCCTAAAGACTCCTCCAAAAGACTCCTGGATTTGATAAATGAATTCAGTAAAGTTTCAGGATACAAAATCAACACATACAAATCAGTAGCACTGGTATACACCAATAGCAACCAAGCTGAGAATCAAATCAAGAACACAATTCAATTTACTATAGCACAGCCAAAAAGCTAAAATACCTAGGAATATATTTAATCAAGAAGGCGAAAGATCTCTACAAGGAGAACTATAAAACTCTGATGAAAGAAATTGCAGAGGACACACACCAATGGAGAAACAATTTATGCTCATGCATTGGAAGAAATAACATTATTAAAATGGCCATATTACATAAAGTAATCTACAGATTCAGTACAATCCCTACCAAACTACCAATGTCATTTTTTATAGAATTAGAAACACAATCCTAAAATTCATATGGAACCAAAAAAAGAGCCAGAATAGCCAAAGCAATCCTAAGCAGAAAGAACAAGACTGGAGGCATTACATTACCTGACTTCAAATTATACTATAAGCCTGTGGTAACCAAAGCAGTATGGTTCTGGTACAAGGGCAGGCACATGGACCAATGGGACAGAATAGCGAATCCAGAAATAAATCCAAATATCTACAACCAGCTGATCTTTGAAAAAGCAGCTAAAAACATGTACTGGGGAAAGTATACCCTATTTAACAAATGGTGCTGGGAAAATTGGATAGCTACATGTAGAAAAATAAAACTTGATCCCTATCTCTCCCCGAATACAAAAATTAACTCAAGACGGATAAATGAATTGTCAGATCTGAAAGCATAACAATCCTAGAAGAAAACCTAGGAGAAACATCAGCCTAGGCAAAGACTGTAGGGCTAAAATCCCAAAAGCAAAAGCAACAACAAAAAAATAAGTGGGACTTAATTTACCTAAAAAGCATCTGCACTGCAAAACAAATAATCAACAGAGCAAGTAGGCAACCTACAGAATGGGAGAAGATATTCACAAAATATACATCAGACAAAGGTATATCCAGAATCTACAAACAACTCAAACATATTGTCAAGAAAAAAGCAAATAACCTCTTTAAAAAGTAGGCAAATGACATCTCTCAAAAGAATATTTACAAATGGCCAACACACATGAAAAAAATACTCAACATGACTCATAATTGGGGAAATGCAAATTAAAACCAAAATGAGATACCACCTTTCTGTAGTCACAACGACCACTATTAAAAAAATCAAAACACAATAGATGCTGGTGTAGATGTGGAGAAAAGGGAATACTTATACACTGTTGGTGCGAGTGTAAATTGGTACAACCTCTATGGAAAGCAGTATGGAGACTGCTCAAAGAATTAAAAGTAGTTCTACCATTTGATCCAGCAATCCCACTACTAGGTATCTATGCTCAAAACAGAGGTCATTATATTAAAAAGACACCTATATTTGCATTTTCGTTGCAGGACAATTCAAAATCAACCTAAGAATTTAGGTTGATATTTAGGTTGATTCCACATCTTTACACACACACACACACACACACACACACACACACACACACACCATGGAATACTACACAGCCATAAAAAAAAATGGTATCTTGTCCTTTTCAACAACACGGATGGAGCTGAAGATCATCATTCTAAGCAAACCGACTCAGAAACAGAAAACCAAACACCACATATTCTCACACTTATGTGGGAATTAAACGATCACAAAGATGGATATAATAGATACTGGATCTACCAATAAATGTGGAGGGTAGGGGGTTAGGAGGTACAATGTTTACTATCTGGGGAGTGGGCCACCTGAGACCCAATCCTCACCACTATACAATATATCCATGTAATAAATATGCTTGTGTACCTCCGAATCTAAAATTTTAAAAAATTCCTTAGTTTACTCACATCTGGAAAAAACAAAACAACACAAAGAAACAAACCCTCATGACCAAATACCTGCCGTGCACCGCTCTTAGCTCAGGGTTTGCTTAGCAATTGTTGCAAAAGTATAACAAGCTTCCTGTCAAAGGCAAGTGTGCATTCTGTCTCTTAAGATGCCCATGCTCTTTGGACATGTCTCTTTCTAAAAAAACTCTGCCATAAACTATATTTAGGACTCGCTCTGAAATACTTTTCTGTGGCAAAGTCAAAGAACCTATAGAGCAACACGCTGCACCCCATTTGGGATCACTTTTGTTCTTGTGTGTCCTGTCTGAAATTGGCATCTTTTCCAGATAAGGTTTCTTGTATTTCCCCACGTACCATCCTGTCATTCAGTTCCCAAAACTTGAAGCACACCCCTGTCCTTTGAAGCAGGTACTCTTAGCTCTATCTTCAATACCTACCTCATCATTTATCAGAGTCTGAGTACAGCTAAATCTACCTTTAAAATATATCTTGACTCTATTTCTTCCTTTTTAGTTCTACTTACACTTTCCTAATTCAGGGTTTCATTAAATTTCACACAGCATAATGTTCTCCCACATTCCAGCCATTCTCAGTCTGATTCAACATAACCATTGCTGTCAGACTAATTTTCTTTCAGGCTACCCCTGCCCATTTCATTTTCCTGTTGAAAATCTTCACTTATTCCTTTTGTTACACAGAGTAAAGCCCAGACTTTCCAGGCATGTGATATACTGTGCTCTTCATCATCATCTTGGGATTCTCCCATCTCCCATATATGAGCCCTTATGACTCTGAATCTGTGCCTCACATTTTTCTTTACAAGGTCAGCTCCACATCAAAGGTGTCCATGTAAGTGTCCAATCTTTTGCATTGAACAGAAAGGTTTATGAGTAGCATATCTATGTCTGACTAACCTTATTTTTAAAATAATATTTAGAATAATTAATGAGATGCATTAAAAATATAAATTTAATAATTGAGAAAAAATATATGAGGAAATTATGAAAATGCGCTGACAGTGGCAAAATGCAAACTTTGTAAATACTAGGATTGTGGCAAACATTATATGCTCTATTATTGTAGTGGTTAATTTCTGTAGTGGAAAATGTTGAATGGCATTTGGATTTAATGTAAATGTTGAATGACTTACAGGATTTTTTTTTGCAGAGAGATAACAGAGAGTACTGTACTTAGTAGAAGAGATAATTTCAGGAAAGTTTTTGATGTGCAGTTACAATGAGCATCTTTACCTGAGTGAACAGAGAATCTTGAGTATCATTGGAATGAATTCTTATGTTTCCCTTCTTCTTTCCCTTTTTTCCATAGTATTAAAATACAAAGAAAATCAATGTCGTGGAGAATAAACTATAAATTAAATGTCCCAATAATTAGAACATGTGGTTTAAATTTAAATATTTTGCATTAATTTGGTAAAAAGTTGTAACTAAAGTCATCAAAAAGAACTTTAGCTTTGCAGCTATGGAAAGAACATAATGAGGATCTAAGAAATGTGTCTTTTTCTGCATTTGAGTTCAATAAAAGACTAAAACTTTGTTTACTTTGGAAGGTATTGTATGAAAGAGCTTTTTAAGTTATTTTAGAGTCTGATAAGATCCATGCTTTACATTGTCATAAGTGAAATATATGTGCAAGATCGGCCTCATATTCTTTCTTCTTTAATTTAGTAAGAAGAAAGTATTCCAAAGGATTTTTTAAAAAATAAACCTTGATTAACCAGAATATTCCTTTGTAAAACAGATGGGCAAACTTGATATTACCATGAAAACAAGATAATTTTCAGCCTTCCTACAACCCTGGCTTTCCCTTATATGCTGAAAACCATTACTCTGCCCTGTAATGATTTTAAACACTGCTGGCTCAGGGGAGAGATGAGAAGCCAGTTGAATCAATATCTAGAGAGGAAGCTCTTGGGTAAAACAAAATGCATAGCTGTGATATCTAGGATTGTTTTTCCATCTTGGGAGTTTTTAACCAGTGGAGTCAAGTTCCAGGAAATGTAGAAATGGCTATGACTCACATGAACCCAGCCAGCATTTACCAAGCTTGCTCCATTTATTTTATAAGAATGCGGTCACTTTTCCTAGAGGTAAGAATAAGTTCTGAGCCATGAAACTTCAAATTATTCAACTGATTCTTACCTTTGTTCCAAGACAGGTCAAATAGTACAGCTTGTCAGGGGAAGAACATCTTGGCCTCTGTCAATTAGAGGATACCACATATGATTACTTACTACTATACACCTATTGGATTGAGAATTGTGGCTATGCTTCCTTCCAAAGATTAACATCTCAATACTTAAAAAAAAAATACATAATAGCTTAAAGCAGAGAGGTGTACAGATTTTAGGAATACCTTTCTACTGTGACCTGGATCAGAATATGCACTGGCATAAACTGAACTTTTCTAGGTATCTTTGAGAATTCCCTCAGAAAGGATAAATTTCAGATGAAATGCTTTGTCTTTTATTAGATGTTACCCGGCTACTTGAGCCAGCTGTGATTTAGATGGCTACAACCATCTAGCATGGTTTGCCCACTTAAAGTATGTTAATCACATCTCAACTTGAAGTCATTACCTGTCTGACCTCCTTACTAAATCTCTTGGCAGGTGAGTTTTGCTTTTTGACTTAGAGGCAGCACCAGTACCCAATGTGCTTTGCATGTGGAAAGGACTCCCTATGCTTTCTTGCATGGATAACCAAATTTCATTCTTTTGATTTCTATCATGTCTCTTCAACATGCCATTTATGTTGACAAAATCAGCATAGGTTTGCTCATATATTTTATGTGTATATTTTCAGATTGTATTAATTTTACATATCATATTTACTTGAATATTCTGAGGCAAACTGTCTGTCATGATCTATCTTTATTTCATGAAAGACCATTACTAAACTCTTTTTTTTTACATCGTGATGACTGATCCCTTAAGGCTATTGTGTTGGGAGCTCATGTGTTTAAGGAGGTCCTAGATTATGAACAATTCTCAGGGGAGAAATGGGATAATGGACCAATAATTGCAGCTGATTGAGAAAATAGATTTTCATCCTTTCTTGAGATAAAAGGGAGTGTTTTTTAATTGCTGTAAATGTGTCCTATGCCTTCAGGAATTGGATTTAAAAGATATTGCAACACTACACCTGGGAGTCTAAATATGGTTTTTCACTAATTGCTGATTATTATTTTTAGGTCTCTGTAATCTTTTGTCTTAATGTGCTACTATATAAATACTCTGATAATACTGTGAAACAGTCCTATTAATTCCAATAATGTTATGCTTGTATTCATGAGAGGGGTCAGTATATGTGATACACTTAAAATTTTATTTTAAAGAAGGGTTACATAGTCTGATGTGCATAAGAAAAGGGAGATATCAAACAAATTAATGAGACAGAAGCAACATTATTTTAATGGATGTTGCAATCTATTATTCTATGAAACCTTAACAAAATAGTGGAATAATCCACTGAAAGCAAATCTGAAAAATTATGTACTTGCGTAGTGGTGATGTTAAACAAAAATTGTTTCATAGACAGTGACTTTATCTTATAGGTAGCTGAGAGTTAATTTTTTTTCTAAGAGATCTAAGTTGAAATTCTTACTTGAATCCTTACTGTTGATCCTTTCCTACATGTTATCGTTCTTATTTTTTTCCCATCTCTGCCATTAGACAAATCTATATTTTTCATTTCAAGACCAATTGTGAAGTACTTTGAAGCAAAAAAACACAAAACATAAAAGCATGAAACAAATTATTATGACTGTTCTCAATATTTATCAACAGGTGCAAAAACAGCAAGTTTACTGATGGCATACATTTTATCATTGAACAATAAAGTGGACCCTGTACTTGAAATTTCTTATATTCTAATTTCTGTCAGTAGACACCTGGGTAGAAAGTCATTTCACCTTTTTATAATTCAGTTTCCTTTCAATAAAAATTGTTTTTTTTTAATTGTTTTAGGACAACATACTTATTCACTAATCTTTAAGTATGGTGTTTGTGTGAGACTGTGCACATGCATTTTAATAAAAAAATAAAAGTTAAGAGCAAATAACTAGGTTTTATCATTAGCTGAAAGGAAAACTTCAACCTGATTTTGAAATAAGTAAGAGAATATATTTAAGGAAATAGGAAAGAAATTTTTATCTATGGAGGTAAAGAAAATACGCTGTATGAGGAACATATTTAAAATGTCAGAAACATTTCAGTTTATGTTACTATGAAAAATCTTTCAGGTATTTCACAGAGGACTCGGGGCCATTTCTGTTGTGTTATTACCTTTTTGCAGAGACCATAGGATTTGAAATTTTTTTCTTCCAAAATTGTTAAAGGGGGAATCCCAATACTGAAAGTGTTCAAATGTTTTTATAAAGAAAAATATCAGGATTTGGGTAATTCACAGAAAACTAAACAATCCCCATCGATGACTTGTGTGAATGGTGTTAATTTTATGCAACAGGTGAGTCCAGATAACACAAGATTTACGTATGAATTTTTTTTTTATACAAGGAAGTCAGAGTTAGCTTTATTTTGGTAATTTCACCTTTGGCATCTGATGAAGTGGGGAAATGGCTTTCATTTACACCTTTTTTCTTTTTCATTTCCCTTTCTTAATAAGAGAGCCAGTAGTGCTAGATGCCAAATTCCATTGACAGGAAAAAGTGAAATTGCTGGAAACAGCCTAGAGGCAGAAATATCAGACCGTTGCCAGCCTGATGCTTTCTGGTACTCAGATAAAATTCTCTCACATGAAACCCTGCACAAGGAAAAATTTTTTTATAGCTTTCCTGCTATTGCCACTGCTTAAAGAAAGGAAGCAAATATATAAATCTCACAACCCAAGCTTACAATAGAATACAACACTAGACCACCTTCATGCCTTTCTTTCTATAAAAGAAGCATGAGGAAAAACATAAAAAATCTGAATTTAATACTCTTGTGGATTTTTAAAAAATTTTCCCAATTTCTTCTTTGAAGCTTCACTTTAAAATACCTATGAGAAGAATATTTGTAAGGTTTGGATTTGAATAAAATTATTGAGGAAATTAACTGTATACTTGAAATGATGGGAGCTTCTACACTTAAATCTTTTTTAGAAGATTGGTTTAAAATATGTACTTCCAATAAGAGAAGAACATTTCTCATTATAGCATCCTTAGAGAAAATCATGGATTTAGGCAGGTTTTTCACAGAGAAGAAAAGATCAATTAACTTGTAATCACTGAAGCAGTATACGTTTTAGAAGGCTAAAGCAGGCACTACTTTCTGTGTTTCAAAAAATTGATTCCTCTTGTTGAGCTGTAACAAAGAAACTCTTGATTTTTCCTAAATGCCCGCCAGTCACTTAGAGCCTTCTCACCCAAAATAATCCGGCAGCACAGAAATGAATTTGAAGTTTGGTCGCAAGAGTATGAATACCAGTATCATGTGTTAGGAGATGTTGCTTTGTCCCCAATAGCTAATCCAAAGAAAATTTTAGTTATTTAAGCTTGTTTCATAGATATTCTGTTTAATAGTTTTTATTAATAATATTCTCAAGATGTCAAAATGTTTAAAGTATCTTTTTCTAGAATCTCCTTAAAACACGATATGCCATTACTCCATGTTTTAAAAGCTGTGAATGATCTCCTCTCCACAGAGTCCGCATGTCTCTTTAAAATGTCTCAATGTTCACCTCAGCTTGTCTCTCAAAATCATATATATGCTCATTTCTATACAATTTTTTATACTGTTGTTATGAAAATATGCTTCCCTTATTAAAATAATACCTCTCCTTAGGTTTACTGTACTATTTTAACTGGGCTGAGTAACAGACTATCTTGCCTTATAATTAGAATTTTAATGACTTTGTAGATAGTGCTACTGCTTTAATATTTTATTTTTTTTAAATCCCAGGCTAATTTTAATATAATTCTGCACAACATTGAGATGAATAATGGTTGATCCATAAAGTAACATTTTATTGAGACAAACCATCATTTATTAGATAATATGAATAAAACTTTTATAGTTAATTGACCTTCACGATGATCTATACGTATAATATCCCAACACGTTTTAAAGTGTCTTCCATCTGATTGTTATAGTTTTTTTGAATTGGAGTCTCACTCCATAGCCCAGTGTGGAGTGCAGGGGCACACTCACGGCCACCCCAGCGTCGACCTGCAGGGCTCCAGCGATCCTTCTGCCTCAGCCTTCCAGCCGGGAACTACAGGTACACACTACCACACCGGCTAATTTTTTTTTATTTGTTGTAGAGAAGCGGTCTCGCTATGTTGCCCACGTCTTGAACCCCTGAGCTTAGGCAATCCACTCACCTTGGCCTCCCAAAGTGCTGGGATTACAGGCTGAGCCACCGAGCCCGGCCTGTAACTGTTTTTAATTAATATCCTAGAAAATTTAAGCTTCCCTTTCAACGAGTTCCATATCACTTTGATGTTTCCAAATCATAGGCAACTTCACAGGATTGTGGTAGGAGGTGGGTTTGTAGGATACAAGTGAAATGATTTTTAAGGTTTATAATATAAATCTTAAAATATTTCCTTTCATCATGAGTACACATAGCAAACAGAATAGAAAATATCAGCGGCATCATCTCATCGCATGAGAATATTGTTCATTTATTTCCTTTCTTGAGAAAATAAAAAATGTTTATAAATTAATCATCAAACCAGAGGATTATAAAGCCAATATAGTACATATAAATGGGCCGAAGTTATTTTAAAGTTTGAGTGTTATACATACATTTAGTTCTCACTACAATTTCAGGTAATCTGTGAGAAAAAAATTAAATTATTTAAGAAAAATCTTTATTTTTCACTGTTTCTAGAATAATGTTCACATCATTAGAAAAAATGAACATTAAAAAAGAACTAGTAATGCCATTATATTACTTTTAACTTTTTAACAAGAGTGTTTGGTACTAATTAACTCCTGAACAAATTGGCCATGAATACATTACTTAGGGTGGAAACACATTAAGGCACTCCCGGGGCAAGATGACAAAGGATTCTTGAAAAGTAATTTATGTAAATATAAAAGTCAATCATCCAAACTTTTTTTTAATATTCACCATTCCAAACATTTTTGGAAGAGTTGGTATATGAGAGACCTCTTTGTTCAACATATTTAAATGAGACAAAGGTGAAGAGTGAATTTTTTCTCTTATAGAAACAACAAGAAAACCGACTCTAGCTATATTTAACTATTCTTTTCGAAGGGGTTCAAAATTGATTTGAAATACTTTGAAAAGAGCCTGCCTTACCACGCATTAAATTTTCATGATCTCTTAGTGAAAAGAGCTGCTTTCGTTTCCATGTATGTGAATAAATGTATGTGCATACAAATTTTGTTTTCTAGTTTGCATTATATGTTAGTCTAAAATCTTTAATGTTGTATTTGATAGAATTGCAGGTATGTAAACCTCTAAAATCTCTATTCCCAATGAAAGACTTCCTGGATTTTTATTAAAACATTTCATTTGGAGTATTAAAAACTGAAGACATTACTGGTCTAAATAATACATACTTATTATGGTCATTTGGTCTTTATAATAGTTTATTTGTATTAGTTTTTATTGTTTTTGTTATTATAATTATCTAGCCAATTGGAGTACCCATTTATGTTTAATTTGGATAAGAAATTTTGCAAGGGATAGTAGGAAGAGTGGTTGAGGAACAATTTTCTCAGGAGTGATTCCTTAGATGGATGGTTTACAGATCTCAGTAGGTCCTATTGGTTTAAAAGCCTCACGGTTCAAGATCTGCTTATGAATGAAAAAATATGGCACTCTGTTCTTTGTTTCTGTGATAGATCACTGAGTATGATCGACTCCAAATCCATTCAAGTTGCTGCGAAGTCCATATATTTAACTATGTCCTTCTTTATGGCTGCATAATATTCCATTGTGTATCTGTATCACATTTTCTTTATCCAGTCCAGCTTTGACGGGCAACATGGTTGATTCCATGTTTTTGCTATTGTGAATAGAGCTGCAACAAACATAACGTGTGCAGGTATCTTTTTTGTAGAATGCCTTGGTTCCTTTGGATATATTCCCAATAAGGGAATTGCTGGGTCCTATGGAAGGTCAATTTCTAGTTCTTTCAGAAATCGCCACACTGTCTTCCAAAGATGTGGCACTAGTTTGCATTCCCACCAGCAGTGTAGAAGCGTTCCTTTTTCTCCACATCCTTGCCAGCAATTATAATACTATAGGAAAGCATTTGGCAGTGATGGGAAACTGTCAGGGGAGGGGAAGTAGGATTGGTAGTTGAGGTAAACTGCTGGGGGGGGCATACCTCATCAACAAGGGTACATGCAAAATCAATGTTTGTGTACCTAACCCTGAATTGCACCCCACATCTTTATAATAAAAAAATAAAATAAAATAAAAAAGAATCTAAAATAATCAGCTCTAGTTCAGACACACCCATTTAAAAAACGTATTTTCTCTCCATTGAAGCTAATACCCAATTATGTACCTAATGAAATATGAGACAACATACTTAATGTCTCCTCAATTAAAATAAATTAAAGCAAAATCCTTGTTAAAAAACAAGAAAGAAAAAGCCTCATGGGATTTTATCTATCCTTTGTTGCCTTCAAAGTTTTCTGTGAGTCAAGTTCATTGCTTGAAATATCTCAATTATCACAGAAAAAAATTTATTTAAATGGCAATTTTGGAATTAATTTTATACTAGTTATTTTAATTCTGCAATAAATTATTTTATTCCATGTCGACTCTCGACCTAAAAACAGCATGATAGCATGATTCAGCACTGCGAGTGTATGCATTCTTTCTGCAGTGAAATATCATTTTATAGAAAAGCTTACCTTAATTTCAATGAAATGCAAACAAATATTTACATAAATAATTAAATAAAAAATTCAATGGTGACTCTGAAATTATGTTTTTTGGGGTTTTTTTTGAGTTGGAGTCTCACTCTGTCGCCCAGACTGGAGTGCAGTGGCCGCTCCCGGCCACCGCAGCCTCGACCTGCTGGACTCCGGCGATCCTTCCGCCTCAGCCTTCCAAGTA
>CAUYQG010083537.1:0-10597 GCA_963574415.1 Tarsius wallacei
GACTGGGATTGTGCTTTTTATTTGGGTTTCTGTTTGTTTATTTGGTTTATAGGAATGCGACTGACTTTTGTACATTTATTTTATACTCTGAGACTTTGCCAAAGTCCTTTATCAGTGCAAGGAGGTTTTTGACAGATTCTCTTGGGTTTTCGAGGTATAGAACCATGTTGTCTGCAAAGAAGGATTAACAACTTCCTCTTTTCCTATTTGGATACCCCTCATTTCCTTCTCTTGTCTGATTGCTCTAGCTAGGACTTCCAATACTATGTTGAACTGGAGAGGTGAGAGTGGGCATCCTTGTCTTTTTCCGGTTTTCAGGGGGAAATGATTCCAATTTCTGTCTGTTTAACAGTATGGTGGCTTTGGGTTTCTCATAGCTGGCTCTTACAATTTTGAGGTATGTTCCATCTATGACTAGATGTTCAAGAGTTTTTATTAAGAAGACATGCTGGATTTTACCAAAAGTTTTTTCCACGTGTAATGATATCATCATGTGGTTTTTGTTTTTACATCTGTTGATGTATTTAATTATGTTTATGGTCTTGTAGATGTTGAACCAACCCTGCCTCCCAGGGATGAAGCCTACTTGGTCATGGTGGGTGATTTTTGAGATGTGTTGTTGGATCTGGTTTGCTAGAATCTTGTTGAGAATTTTAGCATCTATGTTCATCAAGGACATTGGCCTGTAGTTCTCTTTCTTTGTTGGGTCTTTACCTCATTTGGGTATCAATGTGATATTAGCATCATAAAATGATTTGGGGGATAGTTTCATCCTTCTCAATTGCCTGGAATACTTCCAATAGGGTTGGTATCAGCTCCTTCTTATATGTTTTGTAGAATTTTGCTGGAAAGCCATCTGGTCTGGAGGTTTTTTTTGCAGGCAGTCTTCTTATGACATAGTTGATTCCTGGGTTGTTATTGGTTTACTTAGGGTCTCGATTTCTTATTGTTTCAACCTGGGGAGGTTGTGTGATGTCAGAAAGTCCTACATTTAATTTAGGTTTTTGAGGTTTTTTTCCATACTGGTGTACACAGTAATCACTGATAATCTTTTGTATTTCTTCAGAGTCAGTTGTAACTTCATCTTTTGCAGTTCTCATTGTGTTGATTTGGATTTTTTAATCTCTGTTTCTTGGCCCATCAATTTTGTTTATCCTTTCAAAAAACCAGCTTTTGGTTTCTTTGATTTTTTTGTATTACATTTTTGTCTCCTATGTCCTAAATTTGGGCTTTTCTTTTGGTGATCTTGGTTCTTCTGCTGTAGTTAGGGTTTTTGTGGTCTTGCTTTCCAGCTTCCTTAGGCGATTTATTTATAGGCTGTTAACTTGTGATCTTTCCATTTTCTTCATGTGTGTTCGTAGAGATATGAATTCCCTCTTAGGACTGATTTCATAGCATCCCAGAGGTTTTGGTAAGATATTTCTTCATTTTCATTTGTTTCCAGGTATCTCTTAATCTCTGTTTTGATTTTCGTGGTGACCCTGGAGTTGTTTAGCATCATGCTGTTTAGTGTCCATGTCTTTGTGGGTTTGGTGGAAACTTCGTTGGTGTTGATATTTATTTTTATTCCACTGTGATATGAGAAGGTGCATGGCAGCATTTCAATCTTATGGAATTTTTTTATGCTTGATTTATGGCCGAGAATGTGGTCAATCTTAGAGTAGGTTCCATGTGGTGATGAGTAAAATGTATATTCTGTTGTTGTTGGATGGAGTGTTCTGTAGGTATCAATTAAGTCCATTTGGTCAAGCATCACATTGAGGTTCTGGATCTTCTTGTTGACTTTTTGTCTTGATAATCTGTCTAGGGTTATTCATGGGGTGTTTAAGTCCCCAGTTATGATAGTGTTTGAATCAATATCTTTTTTTAGTTTACCTAGAAGTTGCTTTATGAAAGTTGGTGCTCCTATGTTGGGTGCATCTATATTGGGATGGATACTTACTGTTGATGGATTGAACCTTTTATTATTATGTAGTGACCTTCCATATCTTTTTAAATTTTTTATAACTTAAAGAGTATTTTGTCTGATATTAAGATTGTGACTCTTGCTTTCTTTTGTGTTCTGTTCATCTGAAATTTTGTTTCCCATACTCTTACTTTGAGTCTATAAGTGTCCTTTCTGGTGAGATGAGTCTCTTGGAGACAATATATTGTAGCCTCATGATTTTTATCCAATTTTCCATTCTATGTCTTTTTGATGGTGCATTTAGTCCATTCACATTCAAGCTAATTATTGAGATGTGAGAGTTTAGCCCTGTCATGAGGTTCTTACAGAGTTTGTTGTTTTTGCTATTGTTTGTTTGTTGTCTTTTTTTTGGTTTGGAGGTTGATTTTTGTGTTTTAAATCTTTTTCCTGCATTCTTGTGAAGGCTGTTGTTGTTCTTTTTTTTTTTTTTTTTTTCCTTTCTTCTGTGTTTAATACTTTCTTAAGTGTTTCTTGTAGAGCTGGTCTGGAGGCAGTGTAAACTCTTAGGGATTGAATGTCTGGGAAGGCTTTTAATTCTCCATCACTAATGAAACTTAGCTGAGCTGGGTAGGTAATTCTTGGTTGATATTGTTTATCTTTGAGAACTTTGAAGATTGGGCTCCAAGCTCTCCTAGCCTGAAGTGTTTCTGTAGATAAGTCCGCTGCTATTCTAATTGGTCCTCCTCGGTAAGTAGTCTGACCTTTCTCTCTTGCTGCCTTTAGAATTTTTTCTTTTATATCTACTTTGTGTAGGTGAGTTATTATGTGTCTAGAAGTTGGTCCTCTCATTTGTTGTCTTGCTGGGGTTCTTTAATCTCTTGTGTTTGAATGGTCATGTCACTGATGAGATGAGGGAAGTTTTCTTGGATAATTTCGTGGAATGTTTGTTCCAGGGAATATTTGTTCCAGGGTGGTCTCTGTCTCTCGATCTGCCTCAGGGATTCCAATTAATCTTAGGTTTGACTTCTTGAAATAATCACTCATCTCTCAGAGGTTTTGCTCTGTCTTTTTAAGCTTCTTTTCTATGTTTTTAACAGTTTGGGTTAGTTCTATATTTTGGTCCTCAAACTCTAAGATTCTTTCTTCTGCTTGGCTAATTCTGCTTTCCATGCTTATCAGTTTATTGTTGTTTATTTCATTCACTGTATTATTTATTGCTGTTATCTCAGTTATCAACTCCTTCATTCTTTTTTTTTTTTTTTTTTTTGAGTTGAAGTCTCACTCTGTTGCCCAGACTGGAGTGCAGTGTCACACTCCTGGCCACCGCAGCCTCAACCTGCTGGGCTCCAGCGACCCTTCTGCCTCAGCCTTCCAAGTAGCCGGAACTAGAGGCACACGCTACCATGCCTGGCTAATTTTTTGATTTACTGTAGAGATGAGGTCTCACCAAGTTACCCAGATGGGTCTTGAACCCGTGGGCTCAGGCAATCCACTCACTTCGGCCTCCCAAAGTACTGGGATTACAGACTGAGCCACCAAGCCCGGCCTCCCTTCATTCTTTACTCTTCTCTCTCCTCATTTCTATTTATTCTCTCTATTAACATATTGATATCTGGGTTTGTGGTTTGAGATCATTCATTCTGGATGCTTTTCATTGTTTGAGTTCCAGAGTCTGTATTCTCAGTGGCTGACCTCCCAGGGGTCTTTGTGAAACTCATATTCTTCCTTTGAATTTTCTTCATTTGTGTAAGGTTTCTTCTCCCTTTTTTAACCTCTTCTTTAATTCTGTTGTTCAGTGATAGGAGGGATAGCTTTTATTTCTGTTTGCTCAATTCCCTATTTTTCCTTATGTAGCTCCTCTGGTTTTGTTCAATTGTGAACCTGAACTAGGGGTGGAGGCCTGTGCTTTTTGCAGTTTTGAGACTTAATTAAGGGGGGAGCTGTGATTCATAAGCTATCTCCAGATCCCAGTATCCTTTGACAGGTTGTGGATCCTCTGGAACCCACTGCCCACTGCTTTAGAATCTGTCCATGCAGTGAGGGTGTCTGTTTGCCCCCTGAAAGCAAAATGAAATAAGAAAAGGGAAAAGAATGGAAAAAGGAAAGAGGAAGATGAAAGGGAGGTACAGAGAGGGAAGAAGAAGAGGGAAAGCAAACAGGCATACCAACTAATGAAGAAACAGAGAGACAAAGACAGAAAAAACAAAAAAGACAAAAACATATAGACAATCATACAACTAAACAAAACCCCCCATTGGTGTACTCCTCCTCAAAAATACCCATACATAAACAGAAATCGGAAAAAAATCAAAATAACAGAAACAAAAAAAGTACAAAAACACAAACAAAAACAGAAAGAAAGAAGGAAAAAAGCTAAGAATAAAACAAAAACAAACAAGAAAAAAAAAACTTGCTTTCTGGTGGTTTATGTGACTCTAGGTTCCTTTCAGGCCTCCACCTTAGGGAGTGGCTCTGGTCTCCAACCCCTTCCCTCTGCTCTCAGCACAGGCTAATAGGGTTGCTCTCAGGACCAGATGCCCTATGGAATACTGTGGGAGAATGGATCAGATCCACACTTACCCTACTTGCTGCTGCTGCTGCTGTCAAGTCTCCTGCTCGGGTCTGAGTGCCTGTGCCTGTGCCAGTGCTGGAGAGGGGCATCTGTCTCTCCAAGTCAGGTGAGAAGACAGCCTCTGGGTCCCAAGGTGGAGGCTGGACGGAGCTGGGCAGGGCGATGCAAGTCTCTGCCTCGTCCAACACTGAGAAGATGGCACCCGATGGCATCTTGTCACTGGCATTGGAGCTGTATTCCAGTTTTCCGTGACCTGCCTTCTCTACGGATCCTCCTGCTTGTGCCCAGTCTGCTACTGCTCGTGATGGCGTGGGCCGGGTGCCAGGTGGTGAGAGGTGGTTGTTCTCTGCTGTCTCTTCTCAAGAGAGCCCCAAGAACAGCCGACGAGCCTGCACACCTAGAGCTCCAATCTCAGGGCAGTGGTGGGTTGCAGTCATCTCTAGAGGAGAGCCCCGGGTGCATGAACAGACTTTCACTCACCCACTGGCACACACTCACTCACACAGTGAGTCTTTATGGACACTTGCTTTTGCAGAGACTTTCACAGTTTGACCTGTTCCATCCATTGCCCAGAAGCCAAGTCTCTTTTTTAAAAGAAGTTACAATGAAGATGTCTGTAGACTTGCACAAACTGAAAGAATTCCTGACTATTCAAAGAAACACTGAGGAAGTTCTTCAGGCTGAAAAAAAATGATTCCAGGTGGAGGCGTGGAAATTTGAAAAGGAGAAAAGAACCCCATTTGATTTTCCTAGAATGTTTCTTTCCTGCAAAGTCCCTGGAGTGCTTGAGGCCTTGCCAATGGCAGCTGAAATGCTCTCTGAAGAGGTCTTAGGATTTCTAAGGTGTCACTGCAGCCACAGGTCAGGCTCCAGGAGATCCCAGATGCACTAGGATCCTGGCCCAGGATGCAGCAGGAGGCCGCCACTGCTGTCGCCACAGAGCTCTGGGTTCCAAGTGCCCCTTTTTGAATTCATTTCTACACATGGTTTGGAGGGGAGGAATGGGTAGTAGATTTACTTTTATTTAGATCTTGCTTTGATTAATGTTAAAAAAAATTACTTGTCTTCTTTGAGAACATCATAATAACTATAGGATGTGTGAGGCAGCAGGAAGGGGAACACCAGGGTTGGGGAAAAGATTAGGCAGCCTGAGGCTGGGCTTCTGCTGCTGACAGGTGGCAAAATAGAAATGAAAACTTTACTGCCTGGTATACCCTTTTTGCTCAGCCTGATACAGCCAGAGAAGCAAGTTTCTCTAATAAAGATGTAAAACGAAGAAGTCCTTCCAAGTACTGGAAGGAGAGTTTCATTTCTCAGTGGACCATACCTTAAACGGAATCTCAGATCAATTTGCTACCCAGCAGAGGGTGTGACCACCTCCTGCTCACCACTCACCAAGAGCAAACCAGGGTTGCAATCAGGTTGTAATCAGAGAGGCACAAAACTGCTTATCTTGGGAACTGAGGCTCTCCTGTCAAGATAGAGCTGGCAAGTTGCCTGACCTAAACAGATAATGGCAGTTAATATGAATGGACAATGTGACCTTATTATTGCCACCCCAAACTAGGCCCTGCCTGAGAAGGCAGTGAAGGCAGGTCAGGGTTTAGTTCCCATCTGCCTATGTTACAAGTTGTTGAGTTGTGGAGAAAGCTGCAAGGGATGCTGTATATATTTCCACATAATCAACAGTGCAAACAGAAGCCCCAAATGAACCTCATTAAAATGTATAAATGTATTATATTTGAATATTCATCATTTTCAATTCTTATCCATCTAAATTGCCTTGCTAATATCCTACTCATCATTCAATGGCCTTGCTTCCACATTCTCCAAAACGCCTTCCCTAACCCCCAGAATTAGAATGACCTTTCTGATTCCATCACTTTCTGTCTGCAGCTCTATTACAACACTCACCACTGTCCACTTTTTATTGGATCTGTTTGTGTTTCTTTCTGTCTCCCTCCACTAACATTTGTGTACATTTGGAAGGCAGAGATCAAATATTGTTTATCTGTGGATTTTGTTCAGCTCTTACCCAGTTCCAAGTACACAGAAGTTCTGTTGATTTAGATTGACTACATGGCTATTTTATGATGTCATTCAATTTACTATGTTAATCTAAGAAAAAACTCCAACATCTGTAAAAGTACTGAGAATAATGTAGTGCTCACTCGGTGTGGTATTAATTTTTCCTGATGTGTTTACTCAGGCAGTATAGCCTAGATGTTAAGAACATGGACTTTGGAGTCAGAATGACGTGGTTTTCAACTGTAGTTCTTTCTTATTAACTCTGTGATCCCAGGCAAATTACTTCATCACTCTAACTTTCAACTTTCTGTCTGTAGAATGGGGCTAATAATACCTAGCTTATTGGGATGTTGTATGGATTAAATGAGATAATAGATGCAAAGCCCTTACCTCAGTACCTGGCTCAAAAAAATGACTCCAAAAACAGTTACCGTTAGTATCGTATGTATTACCATAAGCTCTTGGGACTGAACTGCCAAGCACCGTAATCATAAAAGTTGAAAATTATACTGTTTAAAAACTGTTTGATGAGAAAGAAAAAAGCTGAAGATCCAAAGAGAATTAAGAGACATATCAATCAATTGCAATGATAGGTCATTATATAGTTCCCATTTCAAACACTGATTTTATTTGATGACATTGGGAATTATTGTTAATTTTTAAAGGTGTAATAATGGTATTGCGGTTATGGTTCTTAAAAAGAAGAGTCCCTAACTTTTAAAAGTACAATAGTACATGCTAATATATTTACAGATTTAAAAATTTAACATATGGGATTTGCTTTGAAATTAGGGACAATAAATAGGGGTTTAGATGAATCAAAGTTCACTGTTGAGCTGGTCTTAGTTCCTCCAGGCTACTATAACAAAATACAATAAACTGAGTGACTTATGAACAACAGAAATTTACCTTTCACATTTCTGGAGACTGGGAAGTCCAAGATCAAGCACCTGCAGATTCAGTGTCTGGTGAGAGCCCACTTCCCAGTTCATAGACAGTGCCTTCTTGCTGAGTCCCACATGGTGGAAGGGGTAAACTAGCTCTACTGGGACTCCTCTACAAGGACAATAACCCCAGTCATAAGGGTAGATAACTTATTGCCCGCTTAATTGCCTCCCAAAGGCCTCATCCTCCTAACACCATCACTTTGGGGGTCAGAATTTTAACATATGAATTTTTGAGGGATACCTACCTGAATATATTGTTTTGGGTCAGTTTGCCCATGGAAGCAATCTCTGAGAAGGAGAACATTTACTGAGGAGTACTCTTGGGATTGACATCTGTGAGGGAATGAGGGAGCAGGACTGCACAGTGGCAGAGGGACTCATTTCAATCTAGGGAGTGCTCCAGAAGTGGCAGAGGGAGTTGGGACTTTGTACCCTCACTTGACCTGTCACTGAATATGGGCATAACTTGGGCAAGAGAGGTTATGATCAAGGCAGTAAGACTCTCCTGCTGTCTAGGGCAAGTCCAGGTACACATTCAGCTATCTGGTCGAGACTTGTAGCCAATAGAGAGATAAGTGGATAGGAATAACGATAAGTATTAGTCAGTAGCAAAAATCCTTATTTATTCCTTCTGAAGTGCAATAAATACATTTTGAATATCCTTAACAAAGGCTGCCTGATAACAGGTATTTTATATTTATACATATTTCAGGAAGCTGTCTTTCTCTTCATCACTGTATCTCGTTACTAGCTTGAGGGAAAACATGGATATTATTCTACAAAATGGGTGCAAATGAGTGAGCCATGTATACTTATATGCTTCCTTAGGTTGACAAGTAGCTTTCTCTTGAAACTTCTTTTGAGAGAAAGGTAGAAAAAGTAAATAAAAACACTGATAATTTCTGGATAACCACATTAATTTTCTTAGCCAGCTCTGTTTTCTCCTAAGGCCGACTGGCAGGCTTCTGATTCCATCTCACAAGAGAGTCTCATCTTGCTAATCACAGAAATGATGCTTTGGTCATCTCTATGCATCACCAGTTAGAGGCTTGCAGCCAAAGAGTGGTGATTCGCTTTCAACAGAGGGTCAAACATTATTTACACTTCTTTACCACAACACAAAATACACTTTCAAATTTGAGTGATGAAAAAATATAAGATAGAATTTTTTTCCACTGAATAAAAATATTAGTAGATTCCAAATTCTTGGTGAGAGTACTTGAAGAGAACTTGTAAGCTATCTTTAATGAAACTCTGTTAGTTGAATGTATATAGGAAAATTATTATTGCTAGCCCATACAATCAGCTAGTGAAGACCTAAGAATCTTGATTTACTAGAAAGTAGAAGAACTAGCTCATGTAATTTCAAGGTTTTCCCTCTTACCCAGTGGCATATCACGGATGGAGAGCATTTCAATCTGGCTGCAGGCCAGCGAGGTACATTCTTAGTAAAGAACATAAAAAAATTTTTTTTTGCATGGGAGTTATCATTAAGCATTTTATTTTTATTTTTATTTATTTATTTTTATTATAAAGATGTGGGGTACAATTCAGGGTTAGGTATACAAACGTTGATTATGCAGGTACCCTTGTTGATGAGGTGTGCCCCTCCCTCCCCTAGCAGTTTCCCTCAACTGCCAATCCCACCCCCCTCCCTGATAGTTTCCCACTATGGCCAGCCCCTTTCTTATAGTATTATATTGGTTGTTCAAGGTCCGCTTATGAGTTAAAACATATGGTACTCTATTCTTTGTTTCTGTGATAGATCACTGAGTATGATCGACTCTAAATCCCTCCAAGTTGCTGCAAAGTCCATATGTTTGTCCTTTTTTATGGCTGCTTTATATGCCATTGTGTATATGAACCACATTTTTTTAATCCAATCCAGCTTCGATGGGCAACGTGTTTGGTTCCATGTTTTTGCTAATGTGAATAGAGCCGCAACAAACATATGTGTGCAGGTATGTTTTTTTTGTAGAATGATTTGAGTTCCTCTGGGTATATTCCCAATAGGGGAATTACTGGGTCATATGGAAGGTCAATTTCTAGTTCTTTCAGAAATTGCCACACTGTCTTCCAAAGAGATTGCATTAGTTTGCATTCCCAACAGCAGTACAGAAGCGTTCCTTTTTCTCCGCATCCTCACCAGCATCTGTTGTTGCTTGTTTTATTAATGATGGCCATTCTTTCGAGGTTAAGTGGTATCTCAATGTGGTTTTGATTTTCATTTCTCTGATGATGAGTGAGTCCGAGCACTTTTTCATGTGTCTGTTAACTGCCTGTATATATTCTTATGAGAAGTGTCTATTCATGGTATTTGCCCACTTTTAATGGGCCTGTTTGTTTTTTTCCTTTTGGCACATTTGAGTTCCTTGTACATCCTAGATGTTAGGCCTTTGTCAGGTATACAGTTGGCAAGTACTTTTTCCCATTCTGTGAACTGTCTCCCTGCTCTCTTGATGGTTTCTTTGGCTTTGCAGAAGCTCGTTGGTTTGATGAGGTCCCACTTGTCTATCTTATTTCTTAAGGTATGGGCATTTAGGGCTCTGAATAGTAATTCGCTGCCAGTTCCAATTCAGTTTGAGGTTTTACGTTGAGGTCTTTGATCAATTTAGAGCTAATTTTTGTGTATGGTGATAGGTAGGGGTCCTGTTTCAATCTTCTGCATGTGATCAGCCAGTTTTCTCAGCACGATTTACTGAATAGGTTCTCCTTTCCCCAGTGGTTGTTGTTGGAGGCTTTGTCAAAGATGAGTTGGTTGAGAAATTGAGGCTTTGCTTCTGGAATCTCTATTCTGTTCCATTGGTCTATATGTCTATTCTTGTACTAATGCCAGGCTGTTTTGATTACTGTATTCTTATAGTAAAGTTTGATGTCTGGAAGTGTGATACCTCCTGCTTTGTTTCTTTTGCTGAGGATTGTTTTGGCTATTTGTGGTCATTTAAGTTTCCATATGAATTTCTGTATTGTCATTTCCAGGTCTGAGAAGAATGATGTTGGTAACTTAATGGGTGCTGTCTTAAATCTGTAGTTTGCCTCTGATAGGATGGACATTTTAACAATGTTGATTCTTCCTATCCATGAGCATGGAGTAATTTTCCATTTGTTTGTGTCTTCTTGAATTTCTTTGAGCAGTGTTTTGTA
>CAUYQG010083538.1:0-17849 GCA_963574415.1 Tarsius wallacei
AATTTCGCAGCAACCTGGATGGAACTAGAGTCCATAATACTGAGTGACCTCTCACAAAAACAAAAAACTAAGTATCACATGTTCTCACTCATATAGTAGACCTTGATCATCCAACGTATTACCACAAGAAAATGACTGACTGGTGGGAAACTGGGGGGGGGGGGGGGAGGGGGAGGGGGATGGGATTAATGGTGGTGGGTATCTACCTGGGGATGGGGAGACACCTCATATCAACAAGGGTACTTGAACAAAACATTTTTGTATGCCTAACCCCCAACTGTACCCCACAATAACATAATAAAATAAAATTAAAAAAAAAAAAAATAGGAGAGAATTAGCCAGGCATGGTAGAGCATGCCTGTAGTTCTGGCTACTTGGAAGGCTTAGGCAGAAAGAACTCTGGAGCCCAACAGGTGAACACTGGTGGGGCCGTGAGTGTGCCACTGCACTCCAGTCTGGGAAACAGAGTGAGATTCCAATGCAAAAAAAAAAAAAGGAGAGACTGGAATAGAATCATATATTCAAAATGCTGATGTTAAAAAAAAAAAACCACACACACACAAAAAAACTATGTTAGGATACTATACCCAGTAAAGTTATCCTTCATAAATGAAGGAGAAATAAAGTATTTTCCAGATGAGCAAAATTCAAGGAAATTTATCATCATTAGACCAGCACTACAGGAAATACTTCAGCAAATTCTATAACTGGAAATGAGGGGATAATCTCTCCCATCATTAAAACACATAAAAGTATAAAACCCACTGATAGAGCAAACACACAAGCAAGGAAAAGAAAGGACTTTAATGTTACCACTAGAGAAAGTCACCAAACAACAATGATGAAAAATAAGGGAAAAAGGAAGAAATAAAGGATATACAAAACAACCAGAAATCAATTAATAAAATGGAAAGATAAAGCCCTCACATATCAATAATAATCTGGAATATAAATGGACTAAACTTTCCACTTAAAAAATATAAGCAGGCTGAATGGATTTTTTTTTTTTTGAGTTGGAGTCTCACTCTGTCGCCCAGACTGGAATGCAGTGGCCACTCCCGGCCACTGCAGCCTCGACCTGCTGGGCTCCAGTGACCCTTCCGCCACAACCTTCCAAGTAGCTGGAACTACAGGCGCACGCTACCACGCCCAGGTGATTTTTGATTTATTGTAGAGACGAGGTCTCCCCAAGTTGCCCAGGCGGGTCTCGAACCTGCGGGCTCAGGAATCCACTCACCTCGGCCTCCCAAAGCACGGGATTACAGGCTGAGCCACCGAGCCCGGCCTGAATGGATTTTTTTTAATGGCCCAGCTACAGTCTGCCTACAAGAAACTCATCTCACCTCTAAAGACACATATAGACTAAAAGTAAAAGGATGAAAAAAGATATCCCATATAAGTGGAAGACAAATGTGCAGAAGTAGCTATGCTTATATGAGATAAAACAGATTTTCAGTCAAAAATAGTAAAAAGAGACAAAGAAAGTTATTATATAATGATATAAGGATGAATTCAACAAGAGGATATAAAAATTCTAAACATATATGCACCCTACAACAGAGTACTCAGATATATATATATAAAGCAAATATTATTAGACCTAAAGGGAAAAATAGCCTTGAATACAATAATAGTTTAGCACTTCAGCACCCTATTCTCATTATTAGATCATCAAGACAGAAAATTAACAAAGAAACCTTGGATTTGAACTGCACATTGGATTTAATGGCTCTAACAGACATTAACACAACATTTTCTACAACAGCCACAAAATACACAACATTCTCAATAGCACACAGAACATTCTCCGGAATCAACCATATGATAAAACACAAAACAAGTTTTATTACATTTTTAAAAATCAAAATTCTATCAAGTATTTTCTCTGACCACAATGGAATAAAACTAGAAATCAATAACAAGAAGAACTTTAGAAACTGCACAAATACATAGAAATTAAACAACATATTTGTGACTGACCACTGGGTCAAAAAAGAAATTAGAGAAATAAAAAATTTCTTGAAATAAAATAAAATCAAAACAAAACATACCAATATTTGTAAACTAAGCAAAAGCAGTGCTTAGAGAGAAGTTTATAACCATAGATACCTACATAACAAAAGTAAGAAGATCCCAAATAGACGATCTAACGATATACCTCAAGGAACTAGAAAAACAAGAACAAACCAAATCCAAAATTAGTAAGTAAAAAGGAAAAAACATAAAGATCAGAACATAACTAAATGAAATAAAGACTAAATACAAATAAGAAAGATTAATGAAACAGAAAATTGGTTTTCTTGAAAAGATTAACAAAATCAATAAACCACTAGCCAGATTAACCAAGAAAAAAAGAGAGAAAGCCCAAATAAACAAAATCAGAAACAATAAAGGAGACATTACAACTGATACCACAGAAAAACAAAAGATCACCACAGACTATTATGAACAACTATACACTAACAAACTGGAAAGCCTAGAGGAAATGGATAAAGTCCTGGACAATTACAACCTACTCATATTGAATCAGGAAGAAAAAGATTACCTGAACAGATGTATAATGAGTAATGAAATTGAATCAGTAATAGTCTCCCAACAAAGGAAAGTCCACAATCAGATGGCTTTACTGCCAAATTCTACCAAACTTTCAAAAAAGGACTAACACCAATTCTACTCAAACTATTCAAAAAATGAAGAAAGAGGATTTCTCCCTAACTCATTCTATAAGACCAAATTATGTAGATACCAAAACCAGTCAGAAACCCAACCAAAAAAGCAAACTACAGGCCAATATCACTTATGAACATAGACACAAAAAAAATTGTCAATAAAATATTAGCAAACTGAATCTAACAGAACATTAAAAAGATAATACACCATGATCAAGTGGATGTTATACCAGGGATGCAAGGATGGTTCAACATATAAACATCAATAAACATAATACATCATATCAACAGAATGAAGGAGAAAAAACATATCATTATCTTAATAGACGCAGAAAAAGAATTTTATGATATTCTACATCTCCTCATGATTAAAAACTCTCAACAAAGTAGGCACTGAAGGAACATATCTCAACATAATAAAGGCCATAGATGACAAACTTTGTAAGCTAAAATCATACCAAGTGGGTAAAAGCTGAAATCCTTTCCTCTAAGAACAGTAACAAGACAAGGAGGTTCCACTTTCACCACCCCTATTCAACAGTGTACTAGAAATACTGGCCAGAACAATCAGACAAGATAAGGAAGTAAAAAGCATCCACACTGGAAAGGGGGAAATCAATGTGTCTGTCTTTGCAGATCATATGCTCTAATATCTAAAAAAATCAAGAGCCCACCAAAACTCTTAGATCTAATAAATAAACTCAGTAAAGTTGCAAGATACAAAAATCAATAGCTTTTACCATATAAAAATAAATTGCTTTTCTACACACCAATAATGAATTAGTTGATAAAGCAATCAAGAAGGAAATCGTACTCACAATTGCTACAAAAATATAAAATACATAGGATTAGGATTAAATTTAACCAAGGAGATGAAAGACCTCCATAAGAAAAATTGCAAAACATTGAGGAAAGAAAGTGAAGATGACAAAAAAACGAAAGGATATCTCATGCTCATGGATTAAAATTATTAATATTATTAAAATGACCACACTACCCAAAGCAATCTACAGATCTAATGCCACCCCTATCAAAATACCAATGTCATTTTTCACAGAAATAGAAAAAAAGTTCTAAAATTCATATGGAACAAAAACAAAAACCTGTTTAACCAAAGCAATTCTGAGCAAAAAGAACAAAGCTGGAGGCATTACACTATCTGACAATATATTGCAAGGCTTTCGAAACTAAAACAGCATGGCATTGGTACAGAAATAGACAAATAGACCAATGGAACAGAATGAAGAACTCAGAAATAAATTCACATATTTACAGCCAATTTATTTTTGAGAAAGGCAGTAAGAACATACATTGGGGAAAAGACACCCTTTTCAATAAATGGTGCTGGAAACATTGGATCTTTATGTACAGAATAATGACACTAGACTCTATCTCTCATCATATACAACAATCAACTCAAGGGGAATTAAAGATTTCATCATAAGACCCAAAACTTCAAAACCACTAGAAAAAAACATAAGGGCACCACTTCAGGCCAGTAGGCTGGGCAATGATTTTTTGACTGAGACCAAAAGCAAAGGCAACAAAAATTAAAATAGACAAAGAGGACTTAATTAAACTAAAAAGTTCATTTGCAGCAAAGGAAACAATCAACAGAGTAAAGAGACATAACTTGTTGAATGGGAGAAAATATTTGCAAACTGTTCATCCAGCAAGGGACTAACATCCAGATTATATAAGGAGCCCAAACAACACAACAGGAAAAAAAATCAAATAATCCAGTTAAAAAGTGGGCAAAGGACATGAATAGACATTTCTCAAAAGAAGACATACAAATGGCCAACAGGTATATTAAAAATGTTCAACATCACTAAGCATCAAGGAAATGCAGATCGAAGCCACAACGAGATATCATCTTACCCCCGTTAGAATGGCTGTTAGTAAAAAGACAAAAAAAAATGATGGTGAGAGTGAAAAGAAAAAGGAACTCATATATTGTTGGTAAAAATGTAAATTAGCACAGTCACTATGAAAAACAATATAGAGATCTTAAAAAGAAAAAAAAACTGGCCAAGTGTGGTGGCTCAAGCCTGTAATCCCAGCATTTCAGGAGGCCAAGGTGAAAGGATTGCCTGAGACCAGGGGTTTGAGACCAACCTGGGCAACTTGGCGAAACCTCATCCCTACAATAAATCAAAAAATTAGCCAGACATGGTGGCATGTGCCTGTGGTTCCAGCTACTTGGAAGGCTGAGGCAGAAGGATCGCCTGAGCCCAGCAGGTCGAGGCTACAGTGGCCACAAGCGTGCCACTGCACTTAAGCCTGGGCAACGGAGTGAGACTCCAACTCAAACAAAAAAAAACTAAACTAAAAATAGAACTACCATATGATACAGCAATCTCACTGCTATATATCTGTACAGAAGAAATGAAATCAATATATCAAAAGGTTACCTGCACTTCCATGTTTATTACAGCACTCTTCATAATAGCAAAGATATGGAATCAACCTGAGTCTATCAACAGACAAACATATAAAGAAAATGTAGTATATGTATACAATGGAATACTAGTTGGTCATAAAAAAATGAAATCATGTCATTTGCAGCACACATGGATGAAACTGAAAGTCATTATATTGAGTGAAATAAGCCAGACACATAAAAATAAATGTCGTATGTTCTCACCAATATTTGGGAGCTTTAAAAAATTGATCTCATGGAAATAGTAGAACAATAGATACCAGCAACTGGGTAGAGGAGGCATGAATAAAGAGAGGTTGGCTAGTAGATACAAACATATAATTAAATAGAAGGAATAAGTTCTAATCTTCTTCTTCTTCCTCCTCTTCTCCTCCTCCTCCTTCTTTTTTTTATTTTTGAGTCAGGGACTCACTCCGTCTCCCAGCTTGGAGTGTAATGGCACAATCACAACTCACCACAGCCTCAACCTCCTGGGCTCAGGTGATTCTTCCACCTCAGCCTCCCAAATAGCTGGACTATGGGCACATACCACCATGCCTGGCCAATTTATTTTTATCTTTTTTTTAGAGATAAGGCTATGTTGCACAGGCTGGTCTCGAACTTCTGGGCTAAAACAATCCTCTTGCCTTGGCCTCCCAAAGTGCTGGGATTACAAGCATAAACCACTGTGCCTGGTCTGAAATAAGTTCTAAGGCTTTATAGTAGAGTAAGGTAACCCTGGTTAACAACAATGTATTGCATATTGCATGCCTTGAAATAGCTAGAAGAAAGGACTTGAAATGTTCCCAACACATAGAAATGATAAATACCCAGGTGATGGACACCCCAAATACCCTGACAGTCTATGCATGTACCCCATAAATATGTATACATATTTTTATCAATAAAAAAGACCAAACAGCTGATCTATGGAGCCTTGTAACTCTTCAGGCTGACATGCCCATTTTGAGATGGGTCACTAGGACTTGAGGACTAATGAGTTGAGAAGGGCCCTACAGGCCTCACCAGCCAAGTAGAAATGGTATATTTAAAAGCACAGCCAGCCTGACTCTAGCCACATTTCAGCTTTCTTCAAAAATGTGGCCACACCGCCCATTTATAGAAAACTTTGCCCCCCAACTCTACCACCTGAAGCAAAGTTGCTGGCTCAGTGAGGACCCTCACCTGATAGAGGGACCCCTATATGCCTGAGACTCATTCATTGATGATTCAGCTAAGTTGAAAGCTAACATATTCACTGAGCCGGCACACGCATGTTAAGCTTAAGTTAAAAATAACTGATGTTTGTTGCTTGGGCCCTCATAGAGAAGATAGACATAGAATAAGGACACAGATGGAACACCGTGTGAACTTTATTTTTATTTTTTTTTTTTGAGTTGGAGTCTCACTCTGTCGCCCAGACTGGAGTGCAGTGGCCGCTCCCAGCCACTGCAGCCTCGACCTGCCGGATTCTGGCGATGCTTCCACCTCAGCCTTCCGAGTAGCCGGAATTACAGGCATGCACTACCATGCCCGGCTGATTTTTTGATTTATTGTAGAGATGAGGTCTCACCAAGTTGCCCAGATGGGTGTCGAACCTGCGGGCTCAGGCAATCCACTCACCTCAGCCTCCCAAAGCGCAGGATTACAAGCTGAGCCACCGAGCCCGGCTGTGTGAACTTTAAATTGTTGCGCCGTTTTTTGTTTTCTCCATTGAGAATTTCCTGCATTGCCATTTGCCTCTTATTTTCAAGGACAAGAGGGCATCTCCTTCAGCTGACAAGACTCACCAAGTGACAAAGGCCTTCCCATGGAAGATGTCGTCTCAGCCTCACTACCCCATGAGATTCTCCAAGTAAGACAACAGGATCACTAAGAAAGAACGCTCTAACTTATGTGGGACAAATGTGATATGACAGCCACTTTGCTTATTTTTTATCAGTTTTACTTCAGTGCAGGCTAGAAGAAAAAAAAGAAGATTTTTCCAAACAACACTACACAGATACTCATAGGAAAAATTTCAAGGATCTAGAAAATTGAAAGATCTTTCTCAGAATACTAATGGGATCCAAGATACTCAGATGAGGCCTTTAAAGACCATCAGTGAAATTTCACTGAAGGCATTTCAAACACAGACTGAGACCTGGTTTGTTTCTCCTCCTTTGAAATTATTTTTAAATGAATAAATATATCAATTTACATATCACATATATTGGACTGGTCGTCTGGGTCTTTCTTGGAAGAATCATGGATTGAAAATCCAAAGCATGTGTGCTCTAAGGGCAACAATCTCAGAACATTTGTACACATGCTTTTGGCTACATTTAGCAGGGAGCAATGACCACAGAAGAGGAGACAATGGTCCATGTTCCAGGCTTTTTAACAAGCCATCTCAAACCAGTCCCGTAAGTATCCTCTTAATCTTGTATCAAAAGCCTGGGGGATTACCTCAGGGTCCAAGAAAGGACACCTCTCATCACAGAATGACAGAGATATAAATACTTGTAGAAATGGTCTTCAATGAAACAAATCCAATACAGAATTCTCATCTTCAACAATTCTGCCAGGTGTAGTGGTTCATGCCTATAATCCCAGCACTTTGGGAGGCCAAGAAGGGAGAATTGCTTGACTCAGGGAGTTCAAGACCAGCCTGGGAAACATAGAGAGACCCTATTTCTACAAAAAAATTTTTTTAATGTGCTGAGTGTGGTGGCACACCCTTATAGTCCCAGCCACCCAAGAGGCTGAGGTGGAAGAATCTCCTAAGCCCAGAAAGTTGAGGCTACAATGAGCCATGATTGTGCCACGACACCCCAGCATGGGCAACAGAGTGAGATTCCAACTCAAAAAACAATAATAATCCTGACAGGTGATACCAAATTTATTTTTTATTACATCTTATCACTTAGGGCAGACCATTATCATGTTTGAACAGCTAAAGTTTCCTGAAAATGCTTTTGAAACTTGAGCCAAAGCCAGGCTCTGAACTATAAACCTAGCTTTCTTAGCATGAAACGTCTCTATCTCAGAAAAAAAGGGGGGGAAATACTATAAAATTAGGATGATCACCCATTCTGGTTTGTCAGGGATGGTCCTGGTTTTAGCACTGAAAGTCCTATCCCAGGGAGCTCTGTGTGAAATAGGCCATGAGGCTAAAAATCACAGGCTTTCTAGTCATATGGAACCTGAGTTAGAGCCCAGCTTCACCATTTCATAGCCAAATTTTAGGCTATGAGTTTTATAGGTAGCCAAATTTTTGGCTGTAGGTAGCCAGGTTTTAGGTAAATCAGTTCCTCAGTCTAAGACTCAGTTTTCTTATCTCTAAAATAAGAATAAGACCTATCTCACAACGTTGATGTAAGGATTAAATCAATAATACATATGAAAGGGCCTTGCACATAGTGAGGGTTTATATATGCTAGCAGATATCTCTACAGTGAGTATAACTTTTACATATATTGAACTCCTGGCCTCATGCAATCCTCCTACCTCAGCATCCCAAAGTACTAGGATTACAGGCATGGACCACTGTGTCCAGCCTTTTAATATCTGTTGACCAAAACTTCCCTTAATTACAATTTCCAATCATAAACTTTCTTCAATACTTTGAAACACTGCAGAACAAGACTATGGCGTGCTCCCTACCACTCACTTTCCACCCCCAACCTACATCACTCCAGTGTCCTCTTTTCTAGACTAAACATCTCTGGTGCCTTTGACTGTTGCTCATATGACATGATGTCCAGAACTTTGTCTTTCTTGTTAACCTTTTTCTAGATCCATCTCTCTTAGAGTACAGGCCAAGAACTGAGCATAACTCCCTTGATGTAGTCTGATCAGCACAAGGACACTTGGATGATTACTTCGTGTCTCCTGGACACTCTATTTCCATCACATGACCTCAGATCACATGAGTTTTTTGGAGGCCTTAGCCCAGTTGGCTTATGTTAAGCTGACAGTCAGCTAACACCCCTGGGTCTTTCTCTTGCTCTTATAAACTATTAGATTAATTCGCCCGTGTTCCGGTTTCAGCTGATTCTTTAAATACAAAAGCTGAGTCTACATTTATCGCTACCAATGTTATCATGCTTATTGTTTCAGCTTGTCCTTCTAGGTTGTTGAGATTTTTATGGCTCCTTAGCCTGTAAGCCAACATATTAGCTGTTTTTCTCCGCTTTGTGGCATCTTTAAATTTGTTAAGAATGCTTCAAACAGTTGATTTAAAATACTGAGCAATTCAGGGCCAAGAATAGAACCATTCAAAAGTTCTGTAAAGGTTAAGCCTGGTTAATATTAGTAACTGCTACCATTTGTACAGTCATTGCTCTGAGCCAGACGCTGAGTTAGATGCATCATGAATATTACCTCATTTGCACACAACTCTTCAAGATGAATATGAGTGTCCTCTTCTTACAAATATGAAAACTGAGGCTTGGAAATGTCAAATGTCTTCATCAAAGTCAGACAGCTAGTACGTGTAATAGCTTTGGAGTCAGGTTTGTCTGATATCAAGGTCAAAACTCTTTCTACAGTGCTCCCAGCTTTGGAAGAGGAGCTGCTGACACTATGAAAAACGTTCTTTAAGCAAAAGTCCTATTTGGAACCCCAAGGATAGGTAAAAGCCAATCACATCTATCCTGCCTCCCTCCCACTTCCCTGTGGCCTGCATCTCAGTGACCCATCATCACAGCTTAGGGTATAAACCCTTCTCCTCATATCACTTCCCTTTAATCAGGGTTCTGTCCTTTTATCAGGTTTCTGCTCCATCCTCACCTCTGCTGCCTTTTGCCTCCTATATCCTTTAATATTCTAGCCCAGATGTAAAGAAACTGTCTTACATGCTCACTCTGTTTCTATGGCACTCCTCCTTTGCAACCCTTTCTATTAAACTATAACCTAAGGGTACAACTTCCCTCATCAATTTCTCTCACAAAGATCCATTCACAAAGTTGGTTGTTGACTTAACAAATACTTACTGAGAATACACCCTATGCTAGGCCCTATCCCAGGAATAGAACTTAGGATGCCAGAAAAGAAAAAATAGTCCCTAAATTCATAGCACTTATAATCTGGGGGAGCAACAGACACAAGTACATAATTACAAATCTGAAAAGTGCTACAAAGAAGAAGGTCAGTGCTCTAAGAGAATATCCAACACAAATACCTATTCTAATCTGGAGAATGAGAAATGCTCCTGCTTTTAGAATATACTTATTACATTTGTTGAGTACCTATTATGTCAAAATAATAGCAGCACCCACATAAATGACACAATGCTAAATAAAAGACATAGGAGTAAATTAGCAATTATAGTGTAGTAAGATGCCTGATATTTAAATAATAAGCCAGAGATATTTGAATAAGAGCTAGGAATCTGGGAAAACCTCCTGGAAAGTATATGCTGTAGTTTGGATATTTGTTTTTCTAAATCTCATGTTGAAATTTTGTCCTCCATGTTGGAGGTAGAGCCTAATGGGAGGTAGTTGGATCATGGGGTAGATCCCTCGTGAATGACTTTGTGCTGTCCTCATGGGTGAGTTCTTACTCTCTGAGTTACCACCAGAGTCTGGCACCTTCCCCCTCTCTCTTTCTTGCTTCTTCTTTTACCCTGTCATCGCTGGACTTGCTAACTCCCCTTCCCCTTCCACCATGAGTGAAAGTAGACTGAAGATCTCACTAGGAGCAGATGCCGGCATTGTTTCTTGTACACCCTAAAGAACCATGAGCCAAATAAACCAAAGTGAAAAAAAGTCTCTATAAATTACCCATTTCAGGTATTCCTTTGTAGCAACACAAATAACATGTTAGCCTCATTTTGAGGAGTAAGAATTATTGAGTCAGAGAAAGGGAACATTGCAGTCAAAGGGAAGAGCACAGGCAAAGTTTTGGAGAAGGTTGTATCATAACACATTTGGAGAGCTGCAAGGAGTTCAGAGTAGGGAAATGGGTAATTTCAGCCACACTGACCATCCGAGCCTTAAAAATAAAAAATCTTCAAGGATAGAAGATGCTTCACAAAAACAATATTTAGCTACAGATGAATTATAATTACAATATGTGTATGTGTGCTAGGCAAAGCTAGTAACTGTATTCTATGAGTATTTGAGAGAGATAGATGGGGTGAGTGTGTGTGTGTGTGTGTGTGTGTGTGTGTGTGTGTGTATGTTGACATGTAGCAAAAGACGATTGGAAGTTATAATAAACTACATTCCAAAATTATTTTACAAACAACCTGTGATAGTTTGTCTAGGAATTTGTTTGCAGTCTAGGTCATGACAACACAAAACATAGCCAAAAATGTAACTATGAAACTGCAAAAACAAAAGAAAAATAAAGTACAATGATCCCATTACTGATCATGCATGCTGGCATGCATCTCATTAATTGGAGTAATTTAAAGTAGGTTCAAGTATCCAATTGATGAAAGGCTTTTTTTTTTTAAGTTGGAATGTAGTGCTGCAATTTTTCTGTCCTGGCAATGTTGCCTATGGACAGTCATTAATCAGAAGAGAATTATTACTTCCTTATGAAATTCAGTTTCAATTTTTTTCCTCCTGAACTTATCTGGAAATCTTTAACATGTAGAGTCTTGCTAGATGCTTTCCTAATTGGAAAATTCAACTCATCCTTCATGTTTCTCTTCTGAAGCCCACTTCTTCTCTTTATTCAGTCAGAATGTACCAACCGAAATTAAGTCTCTTTCCATCCCTCACATACATGTATCTGTCACTGTGAAGTACTGTGACAATTAGTTTTAAGGGAAGGGGTTGAAAACCTACATATGGAGTACTTTAAACAAAACCACATCTTTAGCCATCAATCAAATGAACCAGATGATTGGTTTTAAAAACTTTGAAAAGTTTACTTTTACTCTATTCTGCACTGAGGTTTTTATTTGTTTGTATGTTTTTATTTTTAAAATAAAAAGAACAATTGAGGTTTGGGGAAGTAACCAGAACCTCAAATGAAATCTTGGCTATCATTTTAAAAATTGTATACACCAATGGGTGTTTTCTTACTTTTGTTTTAAAAGCAGCCTTTAATTCTTACTTCTTTTTTTCAATGAAGCAGCCATATTATGAGGAGTAAAAGATGCTGAGTCATTATTGATTTCTCCACCACATCAGTTTCACTACACAAGGGTGTGTTCTAATATTTAGACCTAGAGCTCATTATTATTAAACAGTGAGGTTGCTTCATTATTGGATGTAATTTCTATTTTCACTTGCCTGCTCCTCTGTCTTTGGCTCTGCCCTTCTAACATCAATGAGCAAGATGGAAATATGGAAGATATGCTCACCAGATTTGTAGATGATAAAAGGCCAGGACTGACAGCAAATATTGTTGATAAGAGAGTCAAGATTCAAAAAGATTTGTGAGAGGCTAGGACCATGTGTGTAACAATTTAGGGTGAATAAGTATAAGATCCTACACAAGGGTTCAAAACCCAATCTTGCAAGTTTAGTAACAGTACATATGTAAGAGACATAGGAATTTGAATTAATAATAAGCTTATGTTTCAACAGTGTGATATGCTTCCAAAAAAAAATTCAGTGGCACTTTATGATGTTCTTTTTTTTTTTTTTTGAGTCTCACTCCATCGCACAGGCTGTAATACGCATGCTCACGGTCACCCCAGCGTAGACCTGCTGGGCTCAGACAATTCTTCCACCTCAGCCTTCCAGGTAGCCGGAACTATAGGTGAGGGCTATCACAACTGGCTAATTTTTCTATGATTTATTGTAGAGATGAGGTCTCACCAAGTTGCCCAGGCTGGCCTTGAACCCCTGGGCTCAGGCAATCCTCTTGCCTCGGCCTCCCAAAGTGCTGGGATTACAGGCTTGAGCCACCGTGCCCGGCCGTGATGTTTTAATAAATATATAATATTGAGAACGAGAAGATGGATAGGTCAGTACTGATTCAGCTCTGGGTACACATATGAGAGTATTTGGAATATGCTTGGTGAAATAAACTGAAGAATTCAAATGCCAAGAGAATGTGTTCAAGGGACTAGAGTATTTAACCTAAAGCTAAGACTTGGGGAACAAATAGTAGCTATCTTCAAAAAAGTTAAAAAGGGATTCCAATTACTGTTCATAGACCCAGAGGAGGAGAACTAAGATTGATGAATGTGAGTTTCAGGTAGGCAGATTTTTAGCTCAGCCAGAAAGAGCTTTTTCTTCAGACAAATAAGAAGCCAACAATGAAACAGGCTGCTTCAGAGTTCCCTACCCTTCACTGGTGGTATTCAAGCCCCGCTGGACAAACCCTGCCAGGGGAAAATCAAGCAAACATTGCAACAATGATTCAAGCATTACGTGGATTACTAAACCGGATAGTCTATGACCCAGGCTTTTTAGACAAACTCAGCTATTATAAAAAGACCTCTTCGAAGACAGCTCATTTGGGCCCCCACAAAGCACATGATTTCTTACAGCTGTCAGAAATTAGAGCCCCAAATGTGGTGAAGCTGACAGGAAGCTAATATTTTAGTTGTTCTACATGGAATCTTAGCCAAAAGGTCAAGAAGCGATATATTTTAGCAGTGTGTAGTGACCTGAGAGAGAGAAGGAACATTATTTTATTATGTGACCCTTCTTCCAACTGGGTGAGGTCATTTTTTTGTTTTCAAGTACATTGCCCAGACCCTGTGGGGACTGCAGGGTGAAGTCATGCCATACTTGGGCCTTTCAGAAAGATGATGTGCTGAGAACAAACCCAGCTCAGAATCCCTAAATAAATCCAAGGGCCTTTCAGTCAGAGTAAAGAATACAAAGGTCTCTAAAGAAGGGAACTTCAGAGATTAAGCTGAATCAGGAATTTATTTACCTAAAAAGTGTTCAGACCATGTATCTTGAATGCTTTCCATCTTGACACATTAAATAAAAGAAACAATCCCATCATGATACCATGTTTCTCTTCATATCATATCCTCTAATATGGGGTGGGGTAGGGAGAATGCAGAATAACCTAGAGTCCCCATTTCCTGAGATTGTGTTTGACAGTGTTTTGCATATACTGTGAAAATATTTTTTCTCTCTCTTTCTTTGAAAACTTTGTACATTACTGTCTCTGAGACATCATGACTGCTCTCAAAACTGCAGAACTAATGCCCAAAAGTATAAAAAATTATCTCCCTCAAACCACAAATGGAACAACCAGAAGAAAAAGAAAATCAAAATGCTTCTGAACTTTAAAAACTCATGGTCTCAAAACAGATTTCAAACCAATAAAATAAAATTTAAAAAGGATACTACATACACCACACAATGATAAAAGGCCCATTCCACCAGCAAGAAATATCCATCTTAAATATATATGCACCAAACACAAGAGCACCCAGATTTATAAAACAATTGCTGCTTAAACTAAGAGAGGGCATAGACATTCATACAATCATAGTCAGAGACTTAAATACAGCTATAAGCCCTAGACAGATTATTGAGGCAAAAAGAAAAGAAAGAGAGAGAAAGAGAAAGAAAATGAAATCCAGAACCTTAACTCAACACTCAACCAACTGGATCTAATAGTTATCTACAGAACACTTCACCCAACACTTCACCCAGAGTATACTTCATTGTTAATGAAATTGTGTTTTTTTTATTTGGTTCTCAGCCTGCTTATTGTTGTTGTATTAAAATGCAGCTGTCTTTTGCATGTTGGTTTTGTAACCCAAGATAAGCTGGTTCTTTGAAAGGTCAAATAAGATTGACAGACTTCTGGCCAGATTGACTGAAAAAAGAGAAAGAGAGAGAAAATGCAAATAAATTAGAAATGAAAAAAGCAATGCCCACTCTTACCCTCCTATTCAACATAGTACTGGAAGTCCTAGCCCTAGAAATCAGGCAGGAGAAAGAAATTGGTGGGGTTAAGATAAGAAAAAAGGAAGTTAAGCTACCCCTCTTAGCAGATAATATGATTCTATACCTAGAAAACCCTACAGAGACAGTCAAAAGCCTCAAAAGTCAGTCATCAGCACATGGAACATACTCCAGAATTGATCACATTCTTGGGCATAAATCAAATGGTAACAAATTTCAAAAGGTTGAAATAATATCAAGCATATTCTCAGATCATGTTGGAATAAAAATAAATATTATCACCAACAGGAACTCCCCAAAACATACAAATACACAGAAATGAAACAAGATGCTTTAAAATGACTTTTGGGTTAACACAGAAAGCACGGCAGAAATAAAAAGATTCCTGAAAACAAATGAAAAAAAAGACACAACATATCAAAACCTCTGGGATACCATGAAAGTGATGATGAAAAGGAAGTTTATAGCATCACATACACATGTCAAGAAAAGACAGGGATCTCAAGTAAACAGTCTAACATCATGCCAAGAGAACTGGGAAGGCAAGAACAGTTAAATCCTAAATTTAGTAGAAAAATTCAAATTAATGAAATAAAGTCACAATTTCATGAAATAGAATTTTTTAAAATCATAGAAAGGACCAACAAGACAAAAAGTTGGTTCTTTGAAAGGTTAAATAAGATTGACAGTCTTCTGGCCAGACTGACTGAAAAAGAGAGAGGGGACGTCCAAATAAATTAGAAATGAAAAAGGTGATGCCCACTCTTATCCTCCTATTCAACATAACACTGGAAGTCCTAGCCATAGCAATCAGGCAGGAGAAAGAAATCGGGGCAGGAGGGGGTGGTGGTTAAAATAGGAAAAGAGGAAGTTAAGCTACCCCTCTTAGCAGATAATATGACTCTATACCTAGAAAACACTACAGAGTCGGTCAAAAGCCTCCTCACACTGATACATGACTTTGGTAAAATTTTGGATTATAAAATCAATGTGCAAAAGATGGTTGCATTTCAATACACCAACAATAAGCAGACTGAGAACCAAATAAAAAACACAATCTCATTAACAATAGCCACAACAAAAATGAAATACCTTGGCATTCACCTTAGCAAGAAGTGAAAAAGCTTTACATTGAGAACTACAAAAAAATGCTCAAAGGATGATACCAACAAATGAGAAAACATCCCATGCTCATGCTCATAGATTAGAAGAATTTATATCATCAAGATGTCCATACTACTCAAGGCAATCTACAGATTCAGTACAACCCCTATCAAATTGCCATCATTTTTCACAGACCTAGAAAAGACAATACAGAAATTCATATGAAAGCAAAAAAGGGAGGGTGGAGGACGACAGCAGTGAAGCCAGTTGGACTATGCAAGTCCCTCTGTGAGTGAGTGAGTGTATGGACAATTTTGCGTAGGTGTCTGAGAGTAAGTGGGCATATGAGTGGCTGACTGAGTGGGGACTTGGAAGCAAGTTGTCAGGGTTCTCTTGGTGAAGCAGCAGGTGTTTCAATTGCTCTATTTGGACCCTAGCACTTCTCAGAGGACAGAATCTAAGTGCCATTTTTTAAAATGAGCAAAACCCTTACCAGGAAGAAGATACTGGGACTGACTGCTGGCTCCAGGTTCTGCCTCACCATCACAGTGCTTGGCTGGACACTGGCAGCAAAGTTTGCAGAGGGAGCACAATGAGGGAGCTAGAGGCAGAGCCCCATTGGAGAAGATGAAACAGGCACCCTGCCACCGTCTTGAAAATTAGGCAGAGAAGTGCTCTGGCTTGCGCACCACAGAGTGACAGACCCAAACTCAGTGGCTGGCAGGTTAACTATTCAAGGGTTGATCATGACCCAGAGGGAATATCCCAAAAGCACAAATTTCAGAGGGACAGAACGAGCGCTGAGTCTCAGGAGCCCCACTCCCTACCCTGATTTAGCCATGGAACAAAGGGTATAACCAGAAAAGTATGAGGAAGATGTCCAAGAGATCAGTGGAGACAGCTTCCCACTTTCAGCCCTGTTTCAAAATAGAACAAATTCAGAATCCTGATGAGGGAAGAATAGAGAGCTGAGCAAACATCAGAAGTGAAAACCCTCCCACTGCCACTGAATAACAGAAATGAAGAGAAAAGAAAGAGATCTGTCACAAATGAGGAAAAAATCAACAGAGGAACACAGGCAATTCTCAGTATAAAAAAGAGAAAATACATGAAAAATCAGACCTCAGAACCCAGACAATGGAAGTCAACAATGACTATTCCCAGAATACAACAGGAATTAGGGAATAAATGGAAAGAGTGAATAAGACTCAAGAAAGAAACGATGCAACACTAAAATAACTTGTAACAAAGACTTTGACCATAAAAAATTTCATCCAGGAAAAAATAACAAGATGACAAGCATGGAAAGTAGAATTAATCAAGCAGAAAAAAGAATCTCAGAACTTGAAGAACAAAACATGGAATTAACCCGATCTGTAAAAAACATAGAAAGAACGAAGCCTCCAAAAGATGTGCAATTATATCAAGAGGCCAAATCTATGCCTGCTTGGTATCCCAGAAGAAGAAAGGGAAGTGGAGAACACCTTTGAGCAAGTATTCCAGGAGATCATCCAATAAAACTTTCTCCATCTCACCAGAGATGTGACCAGCCAAAAACAAGAGATCAGAGAACCCCTGCAAGACCTCAGATGAGAAGACCAACCCCTAGATAGTAATTTGTCTACAAAAAGTAGGTACCAAAGAAAAAATTCTAAAGGCCGCAAGAGAGAAAAGTCAGACTACCTACTGGGGAAGACCAATCAGAATAGTAGCAGACCTATCGGCAGAAACACTACAAGCTAGAAGGAACCAGAGTCCAATTTTTAAAGTCCTCGAAAATCAACAATTTCAACCAAGAATTTCCTATCCAGCCAACCTCAGCTTCATCAGTGA
>CAUYQG010083539.1:0-15876 GCA_963574415.1 Tarsius wallacei
GTGGGAGGGATAGAGGAAGCAATTAATGGCAGTAAATACCTGTCTGGGGATGGGGGGACACTTCTTACAAACAAGGGTGCCTGAATGAGACATATTTGTGTACCTAACCCTTAAATGTACCCCTCAATATCACAATAAAAACAACAACAACAACAAAAAAAAAAAAACAAAGCATAAGGTTTTTAAAAGGGAACTTGGTGGGAAGAGGGATAGAGTCTGTTGATCGGTTCATGATGTCATTTGGGGAGTGTGAGACTGTCTTCCTAGGGTCCTATGACTAGTACTGGGCTTTCCTAGTGTTCTAGGTCTGGGTAGGAGTTTGGTCAGCTAGAGTACAAAGTCTGAAAAAGATCTCAGAAACCATTCTTAGGTTTAACAATAGATGCTGTCAACAAAACAATTCCCCTGACCATCAGATACTACCCACTGGCCCTGAGACACTATAGAGGTGGTCCAGGAGGAAGGTATAGGGGCAGAAGGAGTCTTAGGAGATTGAAGCCTCTTTTTTTTTTTTTTTTTGAGTTGGAGTCTCACTCTGTCACCCAGACTGGAGTGCAGTGGCCACTCCTGGCCACCGCAGCCTCAACCTGCTGGGCTCCGGCAATCCTTCCGCCTCAGCCTTCTGAGTAGCCGGAAATACAGGCACGCGCTACCATGCCAGGCTAATTTTTTTGATTTATTATAGAGATGAGGTCTCGCTTGCCCAGGCGGGTCTCGAACCCGCAGGCTCAGGCAATCCACTCACCTCAGCCTCCCAAGGCGCAGGATTACAGGCTGAGCCACCGAGCCTGGCTTGAAGCCTCTTTTGTCTTTCGAATGGCTTGTCTCCTCAAGCAGTTTTAGGTCCATTGTTTAAGAAAGAATATGTTGATCAGCCTTGCTCTTTTCCCAGGGTTCAGAACATGGAGATAATTTCATACAGGTAGTTTCAACTATACTTTTTGTTAGTGGTGATAATGGTATTATGGCTATGTTTAAAAAAAATGTAGAGATTAAACAGTGAAATATTCATGATAAAATGATATGATATCTTGAATTTGTTTAAAATAATTTTTTTTAATGGGTGGATCGGCCCTGTGTTGATCATTGTTGAAGCTTGGTCATGGATACAAGGCATTTATTATGCAATTTTCTCTACTTTGTCTATGATTGAACAGCATGTAATAAAGAGTGTTGGGTGGCACAGAAATCTCCAGGAGGAGCAGAGAACCAGGACTTAGGTGACATAGCCAGGATTGGTATCCCAAAGCCCACCCAGAAAAGAGCCCTGTGAAGAAACCTGTCAAAATAACTGAGCCTGTACAGGGATGGTACCTGGCACAACAAGAAGCTTTGTGGCTGGACACCTGATTCGCTGCCACCTATCCATTTCCCTGAGTGTAGCTTCAATTGCAACTCTTAAGTTTTGACATAAAGTGTATTTATTTTCATTTATCTCTGCAGATTGGATATAGCTGCCTCCAACCCTGGTTCTAAACGGAGTCTAGCCCAGGTGTCTGTTTCTTCTTATCACTGGCTTTGATCCAAATTGTGATTGGCAGAACCTGAGCCTTGTGTTGCCTGTCTGCAGAGGAGGCTAGCAAAGTATCTGACAATGGCAGCTTCTACCAAGAGGCAGCCTTAGCCTTAACAGATATGACATTTCCAAGACACTGACGTGGCTGAGGGGAGTCCAGTCATCAAAAACAGCAGAAGTTGTAGTAGCTTCGGAAAAGCAAATTCCGGCAACCCTTAATCAAATTAGCCATTCATCCAAGCACAGTGATTTCATTCTAAAGTCCAGAGGATTTTCTCCAAAACACTAGAAGCTACAGGTAACCAAAAATTCTAAGCAGGTCAGAGCTCCAAGAGAAAGTCACCTATTCTGGAGGCCAGTAGTCTGTAGTAGTAGATAAAGGTGTTGGCCAAGAAGTTTCTTTCTGAGGCCTGTCTCCTTAGTTTGTAGATGGCCATCTTCTTCCTGTGTTTTCATAGCATCTTTCTACCTTACATGTTTGAGTCCAAATTTTCTCTTCTTCTCCTTTCTATCAGCTCAGTGAGTTGGAAACCCCACTTTAAGCATTTCTCATTCTGCCCTCAGTTCTCTGTTGTAAAACCCAAAGTCCTGAATCCAAGAGACCACCAAAGAGCCAGCTCCGATGCAAACACACGAGGGTCTTTATTCAGGCTCGAGTCCGGGCTCACAAACTGAAACCGACACAGCGGCTCAAGATTGAGAGCCCCGACCCAATAAAGCAAGCATCTTTTATACACAATTTTGAGGGGATGGGGTGACACTACAAACTTGTTCACACAGGATTGGATAAAACTATATGATGTGGTTACAGAGACTTTGATTGGTTGGTTTGTGTTTGATTTGTGTGGGCATGGGCTCCGGCTGACCATGACTGACCACTGACAGCTAGATGGACAGGGTGGGGCCGATTAGGCCTTCTGGAATGTTAGATAGCCAGAGGTGCCTCTAAACTTGTCTACTTGAGGGGTTCAAGCTTTGACCACTAACTGCTTGATGGACAGGGTGGGGCCAATTAGGCCTTCTGGAATGTTAGATAGCCAGAGGTGCCTCTAAATTTGTCTACTTGAGGGGTTCAAGCTTGCACAGTCACCATCACCATGACTGTGCATGAGTTGGCCCTGGCATACAAGCAGGTTTGACTTAATACAAAGTTCCCCATAAGAGGAACTTGCCCGTTACAATTTAAACAGGGGAAGGGGCTTATTACTTAACACTCACTCTCTGCCAGCAAGGGTTACAGAAGTAGAATAAGCTGGTTAAAACTTAACTGAGTCCTAAGTGTAACCACAGCAAACACTCTTAACACAGCAAAACAGTTTTTAAGCCTCTCACTGTGTTTAGGCTAAGTTCCAGGCAAGTTCAGCTCTTCAAAGAGATCATACATTTTCCAAATTGTTGAAAAACTTCAATTGTCAGATTGAAGGAATTCAGGGAAGCCTAAATTGGATAAACAACAACAACAAAAATCCCTGCTTAAGCACATCCTGTGAACTTGCAAAATGGCAAAGAAAAAGGAATCGTTTTAAAAGAAACTGAAAAGGCAAAAACAGATCACAAAAAATAACATTTATATTGACACTCAACCTCTTCACAGTGATAACAGAAGCTGCAAGTGAAACATGTCCAATGTGCTTTAAAAAAAAAAATCAGTCTAGAATTCCATACAGTACCCAATGAAACTATTAACAACAAAACAAAATAAATTTATTTTTTTAGGTAAACTAAATCTTAGAGAGTTTTCATCATAAGGTTCTAATTACCAGAAGAAGTTGCAAAGACTTACTTCAGGCAAGTAGAAATTTATCAAAGATGTAAGTTTTCAGTGAGCGGAAGTTACAAGCAAAGATACTGTATGTATGTAGGTATATCTATAAAATGATTGGTAAAATAGCAGCAACAATTGCAATAATAATACCTAATTTGTGGACAAAAAATGACAATGAAGATATCAAACACTGGACAAATGAGGCTTAAGTATCAGTCCATTAGGAGGAAAAAAGAATTAAAAAAAAATAAAAAGGGGAAATTTTAAAAATCTGTTCTAAAGAAAATAAGAGGGAAAAGGGGAGAAGTAAATCAAAGAAATCAAAGAAACCACACAAATGAACGCTTGTAAGAAAATGGAAGCAGATCCAAATATTTCAGCAATCATTGTAAATGCAAATAGACTCAATTATCAGTAAAAGGCAAAGATAATCAGAATGGTTAAAAAGTACAAAATCCAGATCTTTATTGTTTTCTAAGCACACATCATAAGCAGGGGGAAAAAATTTCAGTCATTGGAGGTGCAGAAATATTTAAGGGTTATCATAATCTAAGTGGAAGTGAGAGTAATTATTTCAATGTTAGCAGATTAAATACAAGTTATATAGTTATCTTTAAAAACATGGAAAAGATGTTCAATAAATATTTGCTTATGATAAAAACCTAATAGTAGAGTGAATATTGGAAAGACCTTTCTTTACTTGGCATGATGACTCTTCAGAAGACTTACACCAGACGTAATACATAAATACATGCATAACACCACACATAATGGCGAAATGTTGAAAGCATTTTCTTTAAAATGCCTTCAAGGGTGGTCTGAGTACCGTGGTGTTTACAACTGATTGATCACAACCCTTTACAGATTTCTTTGTGGCTTCTCCACTCCCACTGCTTCGCCTGATGAGCATTTTTTAAATTGACAAATGCCCAATAATTGTGCTTACTAATGTACATAGTGACGTTTCAATACATAATATATGGTGATCAGAGCAGAGTAGTTAGCAGACCTGTCATCTCAAACGTTTATCATTTCTTTGTGTTGGGAACATTCAACATCTTCCTTCTAGCTCTTTAAAGTTATATATTATTGTTAGCCATAGTCATTTTATAGTGGTATAGAACACTATAAGTCAATCTAAAATTCAGTACAATACCCAACGAAACTACCTAGAATTTATTCCTCCAATCTAGCTATAATTTTGTATGCTTTAAAAAATCTTTTCTATCCCTCTTTTCTTCCCCAGTCTTCCCACCTCTAGTGTTCTCTTTTCCACTCTTTGCTACCATGAGACCAGCTTCCTTTTTTAGCTTCCACATATGAGAGAGAACAGGAAGTGTTTAACTTTCTGTTTCTGATTTATCTCACTTAACATAATATCCTCCAGTTCTATCCATTGTTGTGAACGACAGGATTTTATAGTATAGTATTTCATTGTATATATATATATATATAACTTTTAAAAAATCAATTTTTCTGTTGTTAAACACCTGGGTTGACTCCATGCCTTGGCTATTATGAAAAGTACTCCAATAAATATGGGAGTACAGATGTTTCTCCCTTATAAGTACTTTCTTTCCTTTGGATAAATTCCTAGTAGTGAGACTGCTGAATCATATGGTAGTTCTGTTTGTAATTTTCTAAGGAACCTCCATACTGTTCTTCATAATGGCTGCACTAGTTCATATTCTCACCATCAGTATATAGCACTTTGTTTTCTCCACATCCTTCCCAGCATTGTTTATTTTTTGTCTTTTTGATAATAGCCATCCTAACTGGGTGAGAGTATATCTAGTGTGGTTTTGATTTGCATTCCCTGATGACTAGTGATGTTGAGCTCTGGCTCACTCCTTCATTTTATCTATATCTCTACTTAAATGTCACTGCATCAGAAAGACACTTCTTGAGCAGCTAAGAGAGCATTCCTGTGAAATTACCTATTCCCTTACTCACTATATTTTTTATTAGCCCTTATCCCCAAAAATATACACACATATATACATATATGTATATAGGTATGTGTGTATACATTCATGTACATATATGTATAAAATCTTTGCCAACCAAACTATAAAGCTGTAAGTTCCAACTGGACTGTAAGTTCCATGAGAGCAAAGAATTTGTCTTATTGACTGGTCTGTATCCTTGACCTAGGACAATGTTTGGCACATCATAGGCACTCAGTGAATATGTTTTTAAATAAATGAATGAATCTGTATTAAAACAATGTCATTCTGATAAGAGTTTATACACACACACACATTTAATAGACAGAAAGAAACTTGAAGATATACCAAAAAATGAGCATCTTTCAGAGCTCAGAAATTACATTGATGGACATAAAATTATTTACATAGTGAGTACGACAAATCTTTTTTTTTGAAGTTGGAGTCTCACTCTCTGTTGCCCAAGTCGGAGTGCACACTCACAAACCATTGCAGCCTCAACCTACTTGGCTCAAATGATCCTTCTGCCTCAGCCTTCCAAGTAGCTGGAATTACAGGTATGTACCACCACACCCGGCTAATTTTTATTGTATTTTATTTTATAGATGAGGTCTCACCAAGATGCCCAGGCTTGTCTTGAACCCTTGGGCCCAGGCAGTTCTCTGACCTCTGCCCTCCAAAGTGCTGGGATTCTAGGTGTGAGCCACCATGCCTGGCCAGGACGAGTCTTTTTGATTTGACTAGATTGTCTCTGATTCTCACCCAAGAAGCAAATGCCTTGAGCAGGGACTGACAGATCCCAGCCGCATAACAATACTTCTTTTTACTCACTTGTCTTTAGTACCAGAAATGGAATGCACATCATCACTGACTGCCGTCTACTTAGATTATCCTCCTAGTTATAGGGCTGCCTGAATTTATGAAATTAGTGAAACCAGAGGATGAAAATGTAAACCAGACCAGTTGGATGAGTAAATCAGAATTAGTCATTAGGGCAAGATCTCTGACATTTTTCATCCTTGATTTAACATTCTAACAATATGTTCCAAAACCTAAAGTGATAAAAAGAAGTCAAGATTTACTTAAAGATCAGTAAAACTGTATTGATACCTCTGAGAATGTCAGGAAGCATTAAACTAGGAATAACTCAGGCCATTCACATTTGAGTATTTCTCTGTTAGAGACCCTCTGTTTTACAATGGTTAAAGGAAATTCATTTTTGTTTTTTTAAAAAAAAGGTTTAAAAATCCATGCATTTGTAAACTAAAGTGATAAATCATTACTGACACTAAGATAAGTTTCTGAGAAGTATGGCAAAACATGACACATTAGAAAAAGTCTTGCATTTGAAAATGGAAGATATGGTTTCCAATCCTATTTGCTCACCTAATTTTCTGGATAATGTGGGACTAAACTGACTTTCAATGGTCTCATTTTTTTAAAGTCTATATTTGACACAAGATTTGTAAGAAAGGGCAAAGGATATCAGAATTATTCAGAGGATATTATCAGACTACCCATGACTCTCTGTAGTCTTCCAATCCTTCACCAAGATTCTGAATGTCTACTCTTTCGGGAACCATTCCACTGGTTACCCACAGCAATTGGCTGTTTCCCTCAGTTATACTGAGTATGAGGGGGAAATGGTTGAGAACTACAAGAAAAATTGTCCTTTTCAGCCCTAAAATCTGATTCGTTGTACAGAAATAAACCATAGAAAAGTCTTTAGAATGTACAAAATCATCAAAAAGATATCTATCTCAGAAAGACGATTATAAGTGTTATTCTGAAGATTGTTCTCTGTTGTCAGTTATCTTCCTGGTTTATGTCAGTTAATACCTTCCAGTGACAAGTTTTTCCTTATATTCCATGTGACCATTATTTCTGTTATAATTTAGAATCTCCATTGTCTTGTAAAAATGTACTTAGAATACTCAAAAATATTTCTTATTTTACTTGAAAACATTTCATCATTCTTCTTTCTACCTCTACTTTTGTTGTTGTTGCTTTTTGTTTGCTTTTTGAGTCAGAGTCTCACTTTGTTACCTAGACTGGAGTGCAGTTGCACCATCATGGCTCACTGCAGCCTCAACCTCCTGGGTTCAGGCAATCCTTCCACCTCATTACCACGCCCAGCTAATCTTTTTTTTTTTTTTGTAGAGACACGGTCTCACTATGTTGCCCAGGCTGATTTTGAACTCCTGGGCTCAAGCAATCCTCCTGCCTTGGCCTCCAAAAGTGCTGGGATTACAGGCATGAGCCACCACTCATGGCTTTCTACCCCTCTGCTAATAATAATATTATCTTAGGAGATCATTCTGAAATCTAACTTTATAAATAACTAGACTCTCATTCATTTCAAATGTAAAACTGTATTTTTGGTAGCAGGTTTTTAAAAAATAATTCCAATTCATTTCTATTTGATGCCCAGATTTATTGCTTACTGTAATAATCAGAAATTTGTAGTGTGCAGTAAATAGTATGCGAACTAGAGAGAAATACTGGGGATGTGTGTAATTTTGTGTCCAAAAGACCTACTTATGACTGGTTTTAATTCTTTAATTATGAGTTTTCACTAAATTTTTAGAATGCAAGATTGCAAGTGATCATTTGAAATTTTTAACTATTCCAAGAAAATTCTTTAAATGATTTTTTAAAACAAAGAATGTTTTTCAATTATACTTAAGACCAGATAGCTAATAACCATAACATCTACATGCTAAAGTCTGGAGAAACAGGAAGTATTCCTCCAAACAAAGGTATTATTAGCAGATACCTTACTGGCTTGTTTGAAGTTAACAAGATTCTTACTTGCTTTTTGGAGATATCATTGCCTCTGGTTTGATTTCCATTAATAGAATCATCCATTTGAATTATGACATTGACTCTAAATGACCACTATTACCTTGGGCACATGTTACCTGAGAATTGCAAATATTAATATATAACCACTATTACTCACATGCAGCATAACTTAGTTTTGTCAATTCACTAATTGTACTCTTAACAAACAGGAAGAAGAATGCTAAGGAAATTATCCTCATGAGAGAAGTGGGATTCAAAAAGACATTCTTGGATATAGGTTACAGTGCAAGAAAGTTAAACCTTGCAAGTTCAACAAGTTCTGAGCATTCTAGATGTAATATGAAAGGAAGATTAGATATAGGAGAGCTAGTTAAATCTGAATTTCAGATAAACAACAAATATTTTGATTTGAGGCATCCTTATATATAAAAATTATATGAACTTCAAATTTAGCTGAGTATTTTCTATTATGATTGTTTGCTAAGTCTTGGCAACTGAAAAATGAAGCTAACATAACTTTGGAGTAAATAGTTTAAGAATAGTACCATTGCCTTCTTGCTTTTGCATCTATCTACTCTTGTCTGCTTCTTTAACTAAGGGGAAAAAAGGCTTCAGAATTTTGCCTTGGCCATAGAAATGCTTTTTGATTTTTTTCTGTAGGAATTCATAGACATTATTACATTGTTCATGCATCAGTTCTTCCATTGAGTGCATAGTACACGCAATGTATTGCACCAGCCCTAAAGATGATATAAGAATATAAGAAAATTTCTTCCTTATAGAACTTACATTCTTGTGGTATAGTCACGACATGCGTGAAAACTAGCAATGATCTAACACGGAACATGTTCAGTGTCATTAAAAGGGAACTGAAAAGTCCTAGGAGGTTCCAGGGGAAGAAAAATAGTTTTTCCAGATTGTGTAGGTAGAAGGTTAAAAGATATATGAAGGTCTTAGAAGTGACTTCTGTTTCCTATCAATATGGCACAGTAGATACTGTCCAACCACAGAGCAGCAAGAAATGTGTAAAATCTAAAACACAAGTTTGTATAAGGACAGCTTGTCTCACTTGAGAATAGGGTTCCCTAAGGTTGCTAAAAGAGAGAGTGAGAAAAAAGAAAGCACTAACAACCTGTTTGGTATGTTAAAAACCTAACCATGACTCTCCATGAGCTACTTGTTGATTTTAATGAATCAGAGGCTTGGACTTTTAAGACACAGATGAAAAAGTAAGAGACAAGATTTTGGACATACACATAGTTGGACCCATGGAACTCTTAATAAAAGAGTTGTAGGAAAAAAACTGGTCTGTTGGTAAACACAGACAATAGAAATAATTCTGTCTCCACAAACAGGAAGCACAATATAAGATAGTTGAAAGAATTTCTGCTTCTGAGGACAATGTAGACAGATGTAAAAGTATATCCAACAAGAAAAAAATGATTAAAAAAATACTGTTATGCATCCCTTTATGATAGGGATATATTCTGAGAAATTCATTGTTAGATGGTTTTTGTCATGTGAACATCACAGAGAGTGCTTACACAAACCCAGATGATACAGCCTACTACACACCTAGGTTATATTTGCAGGACTGGTTGCTTTGGGATGGCAATGAGTGAGTGGTGAGTGAATGTAAAGGCTTAGAACGTTACTGGACACAAATATAGATTTTAGAAACGCTATACACTTAGACTACACTGAATTTATGAAAATAATATTATTCTTCAATAATTTAACTTTAACTTACTGCAAATTTTTGACTTCATAAAACTTTTACTTAGCCAGGCATGGTGGCGTGTGCCTGTAGTTCCAGCTACTTGGGAAGGCTGAAGCGGAAGGATCGCCTGAACTCCGCAGGTCGAGGCTATGGTGGTCATGAGTGTGCCTCTGCACTCCAGTCTGGGTGAAAGAGTGAGACTCCTACTCAATAATAATAATAATAATAATAATAATAATATTAAGGGTGACCCAAGCAAACCACCTAGTTTTCTAGGTGTTTGTCCCATGGCAAGCTTTAGTAAGAGTTATCTCCTAGTAGGATAAGAAACAAATTGAACCTGAAACAACCCTAATAAGTTGGGAGCTCACTTTGGTCCCCACGTCACCTGGTTTGAGATCAGGTACCCTTATTGATGAAATGCCCCCCCTGCATCCCCCGCTCCCTCCCCTGGCAGTTTCCCACTACTGCCAATCCTTTTCTTATAGTATTATGATAATTGTTCAGGGTAACTTTTTTTTAATAAGGAGAAGAAGAACACTCAAAGCTAATGATAACAAGTATAGTATAGTAAATACATAAACTAGTGACATAGTTGCTTATTATCACTACCAAGTACCATGAACATACATAATGTATATGTTATACTTTAATACAATGGGCAGTGCAGTAAGTGTGTTTACACCAGCATCACCACAAACGGGTGGGTAATGTGTTGAACTATCATGTTATAATGGCTATGACATCATGGGTGATAGGATTTTTTTCACCTCCATCATAGTCTTATGGGACCGTGGTTATAAATGCTATGCATGACTGTACATAATATCCTATGGGATATCAAAGAGTGGTGGATGCATGGAAGCCAGCAAGAAATGAACTTTACATAAGGGAGCAACAACAAGACAGCCTTCACGCCCAGGGTATATATTTTGCTTGCTTATGAGTAGGTAGCAAGTGACCTGTCATAGAAGAACTTTGCAGGAATGAGGAGATACCAGCCCAGCTTTTAGAAACTGTTTGGGCTGGCAAAGAGGACTGAAATTTGGACAAACCCTGAATGCAAATAATAGTCAACATCCCTGACAATTTCTCCCAACTTCCTGACCTTTGCTAAGAGAAGAGGCAGTGGAGTAAGACTATGAAACCAAACTTATGAAGTCTTACATCTTTTGGGGTGTGGAGTTTCCAGAGCCTAGCTAGAAATGAATTCAATGGTAAAACAAAACTATTCAAAGTTATGGTCCAAACCAGCTCAACGTGATCCCTGGTGAAACTTGAATGATGAGCCCCTCACTCTAGCCACTAGACTGCACACTCTGAAATGAGAGTTAAATATAAATTATGAAATCTGTTAAGAACAAGAAAATGCAATACCTACTTAAGAATGAAAGTTAACAGAAACAGACAGGTGATCCAAATTCTTAAATTAGGTGACAGGATATTGAGATAAGTATTATGAATATGTTAAAGGATTTGACAAAAAGGTGAAGATAATGAAAATGAATGGAATTTCAAGAGAGAATTAGAAACCCTTTAAAAATGAGAATCAAGAAATCAAAAACAAAATATCTGAAAACTTTTTTAATTATAGCAGCTAGAAATTGAACTTTTTAAATCCGATGAAGGATGTCTACAATAAACCTACAACTACTTAAGTAAGATACCAAATGTTTCCATTTAATATATGAAACAAGGCAAAGATGCTCACTAATACACTTCTCAAAACTTTGCTGGAATCTACAAGACAAGCTACTAGAATAAATAAATGAATTTAGCAAGGTCATAGAATACAAAAGCCAATATATTTTGAAAATCCATTCTATTTCTCTAAATTAGCAATAAACAATTAGGAAAGGAAATTATTTAAAAAACAAAGTATGCTTGCATGAAAAAACACAAAGTACTTGGGAAGAAATTTAAGGTAAGATTTGCCAGTCCTACACAATGAAAACTACCAACATTCATGAAAGAATTAGCAACCAGAAAGATAGTCTATGTTCATGGAGGTGACTGATGTGAGAGGTGGCCAGGGGGCGATTTCTCATTCACTTCCCTGTTTCTGGTGGCATGGGTTTCTGCTTGTCCCTCCTCCACCCCTAGTTCCCCCCTCACCACTGGTAAATCCTTTGGCACAGCTGCAGGCTATAAAACTATCTAAGACATAATTGTGCTCTCAAGTAATTTACAATTCTTACAAAGATCAAATTTCTTTGGTTCTGGCCATGAAATGTATATGCTAATTTTCCTCATGTTGGCCCTGAAGGCAAAATAAATACCTCCACATGTACCGCTTCATCTATTTCATCTATTCTGAAAACTTCCTTGTGAAATTCAAATAAAAATCCTGCATCAAACAAAAGGAAACTCAACTGATTACTTGCAGAGTTGTTTTTGTTTTTTGGGGGTTTTTTGAGCTGGAGTCTCACTCTGTCGCCAGGACTGGAGTGCAGTGGCACGCTCCCGGCCACCACAGCCTCGACCTGCTGGGCTCCAGCAATTCTTCCACCTCAGCCTTCCAAGTAGCCAAAACTACAGGCGCGAGCTACCACACCCAGCTAATTTTTTGATTTATTGTAGAGATGAGGTCTCGCCAAGTTGCCCAGGTGGGTCTCGAACCCGCGGGCTCAGGTAATCCACTCACCTCAGCCTCCCAAAGCACGGGATTACAGGCTGAGCCACCGAGCCTGGCTTACTTGCAGTTTTAATAAGTATTGTAAAGTAGAAAACAATCATTTGCTAACAACTTTAAAAGAAATGCATCTACCACATTCAATAACAATAAATCAAGGTCAAAACGAACTATAATAAAAATTTAATATATATTTAACTAGCCCCAATTAGCATTTACTATGATGTTTAAAACTTTTTAATGAGCCGGGCTCAGTGGCTCAGCCTGTAATCCCGCGCCTTGGGAGGCTGAGGTGAGTGGATTGCCTGAGCTCGCGGGTTCGAGACCCGCCTGGGCAACTTGGCGAGACCTCATCTCTACAATAAATCAAAAAATCAGCCGGGCGTGGTAGCACATGCCTGTAATTCCGGCAACTCGGAAGGCTGAGGCGGAAGGATCACCGGAGCCCAGCAGGTCGAGGCTGCGGTGGCCGGGAGCGGCCACTGCACTCCAGTCTGGGCAACAGAGTGAGACTCCAACTCAAAAAAAAAATTTTTAATGATGTTTTTATTGTGTCATACTGGAAGGTGCCTTTTGAATAGGAACTCAACTTGTGTGAGAGATTCCTGCACTTTATAGGCACAATTGTTCAATACCAATTTAATAAGAATGTCAAAAATTAGATAACTGATGAGAGATTTTTATTAAATCTAAATGGTCTCAGCAACTAATAAAAGGCATAAGCGCAATGTATTAGATCAAACAGTTTCTAAACATCCATCTCATTTGATTCTGAGCTGCAAATAAATATATCCATGATGAATGTAATTGTTTCAATATTGCTATTTGTAAATGAAAGCATAAAAAGTAGTACTTTTATGTTAAATGGTTAATATGAATAGCAAACTAGATATTAATTTAGATTTAATATTCTAGATATTTTTATGTGTTATATTGTTACTGCATCTCACAAAATATGTTCTCCAATTAATTGGCCTTGATACTACAGCATGTATCTAACATACGCAATAGCCTATGAGTTTGAATGTATCTTGTCAAACTAATAATCTGTATCCCTGGAGGTATGGGCTTAGGTCACAAATGAGAGGGCCATAATTATCATCTGTTTCTTCCACTGTTAGAGACATTAGTGATTTTGAAAAATTAAGCATTTCAGCACATCTCTCATTTTTAAGAGAAGTGAGTTTTGAAAGATTATTCTAATTCTTGAAAGTTTATATAACTTAAGGACCCTATTGCAATGGAAGGCAAAATTAAAGCACTGAAAGCTTTCTTTTGAACAGGAACTCAACTTAATTGAATGAACCTTGTGCTTTGACGACACAAGATCCACATATTAAAGAACAAGTATCTGAATGCAAAGGGAAAATAGAGCAGTTAATGGAGTTAACTTCAAACAACTCTCTTCAGCCATCACTTATGAAACTAACTAAAATAAAGCACTCATGAATACCTTCTCTTAATTTCTGATGTCTTTAAGTTAAATTCATTGTAGACAAATTAAAATATAAAATATTTGTCTCAGGTAAAACGTATCTGTTGTTCAACACACATATCATTTAATTATGAGATTGTCTCATTGATTTTCAACTTTTGCTCATTATTTTAGTGGCATATATTCTTAGATAAGTGATTTATCTGAAGGATTTTACATAATGACACAAATACATGACATTTTCATCCTCACACCGTAGATACCTTGTCAAGTCTATTTAATTATAAACGTATTACAAGGTTATCACAAGAGGAGGTAAGCTTTGTTTGCAAATTTAAAACCATCAGTTTATTTTTTCATTCCAAAAGCCTCTGGTGACAGAATTGGCTAACTGTCCAATAAAAATTCACGATTTCCCCCAGTAACGTAAACATTTATATTAAGAAACAGTTGTTCGTTCAAAGTCTACAACTCCAGTTCTTTGCCACCTTCAGATAGGGACACCAAAATAAGCTACCTTGTGAGCCAAAGTGAGACTGAGAAACACCAGTTCAACTTTATTCACACTCTTTTCCAACCTGCCAACTAAAGGCAGAGGACCTCGAGGCCCTACAAGATAGTGGAGATACAAGATGGAAGGAGTTAAAAGTCTGAGTCACTGGATTCAAGTCCACTTATCAACCAAGAGCACTTCTATTGGACGATTACTTGAGCAAAAAAAAAATAATCTTCAGTTTTATAAGCCCACCAAAGTCTTGCTTTGTTTTGTCTCTTAATTTTGCACTTCAGATATTATCTTAACTAGTACAAATATTTGTAATGTGAAGTGGGGTACTTCCTTGAAAACATATTTTGCATGCATGGCATTGGCTTAGTGATCAGGCAGTAGATGCTGAGGGAATTGGTAGCAGAAAGCGAAAAGATAAAAGACTGTCTTATGCAATGGCAAAATATTTGGTAAAACTGTCAACATCAATACATTGGAAGTCATCCGGCTGGAAACTCTAGGGAAAAGGTTTAGAAAAAGTAAGAATGTAACTGTAGTAGCATAAATTGGTTATTAACCCTTCTCATATTTTGTATTGTCATATGTTTTAATTTTTCACATATTTTAAGCACCACAAGTAATAGTATATAATTGGTTTTACCTACAAATTTATCTATACCTCTTGAACTTTCATGTCTCTATTTCAAGTTATTTTTACTTCTGCCTGAAGAATTCTCTAAGTATTTGTCTTCATTCATTGCTGCTAGGGACTTCTCACTTTTGTTAGTCTGAAAATGTCAGCAATTATTTTGTCAATGTTTTTAGATGATTATTTTGCTTGATACATAATTCAGGTAGGCATTTTTTTCCTCTACCATTTTTAAGGTGTCATTCTATTGAGTTTTGAGTTCTATCATTCTGCAGAGTAGTTAGCTGTCAGGCTTTGAAGATAAAGTGTCTTTTTTTACTTTTCCTGTTTTTTTATTTGACTTTAGTTTCCAGAGTTTTGCCGTGATATGCCTGGGTATGATTTATTTGTATTTATTATGCTAGAGGTTTTCTAGCACAGTCTTCCTCTGAGTCCTTCTATTGAAACTTTCATCAGTTTTGGAAAGCTATTCATTATCTATTCAAATATTGCCTCTGCCACATTTTTTCCTCCTTCTGGAACTCCAGATCATATTCATGTGTTCCATATATCTCTAATGTTCTTTCTCTTTTTAGTATTCAGGTTAGCTAGTTTCTACTAAATCCTGTCTTTTTTTTTTTTTTTTTGAGTTGGAGTCCCACTCGATCGCCCAGACTGGAGTGCAGTGGCCGCTGCCGGCCACCGCAGCCTCGACCTGCTGGGCTCCGGCGATCCTTCCACCTCAGCCTCCAAGTAGCTGGAACTACAGGCACGAGCTACCACGCCCGGCTAATTTTTTTGATTTATTGTAGAGATGAGGTTTCGCCTGCCCAGGCGGGTCTCGAACCTGCGGGCTCAGGCAATCCACTCACCTCAGCCTCCCAAGGCGCGGGATTACAGGTTGAGCCACCGAGCCCGGCTGGGATACTATTTTTTATTGAA
>CAUYQG010083540.1:0-36152 GCA_963574415.1 Tarsius wallacei
CCTCAGCCTTCCAAGTAGCTGGAACTACAGGCGCGCGCTACCACACCCGGCTAATTTTTTGATTTATTGTAGAGATGAGGTCTCGCCAAGTTGCCCAGGCGGGTCTCAAACCCGCGGGCTCAGGCAATCCACTCACCTCAGTCTCCCAAAGTGCGGGATTACAGGCTGAACCATCGAGCCCAGATTGACTTCATTTTTTTTAAAAGGCATGGGCTAAATTGTAAAATCCTACTAAGAAAATGAGCAACAAAGCAAATAAAAATTTAAGCCATAAGTCCAACTCAAGCAGTTGGTAACCAAAGGCTGTGAACCTCAGACAGCTATGCTAGTTAGAACCCTGGCTTGTACCAATAGCTCTTTTGAGTCACAGCCAAAGGTATTCATTTCATAACAATAAAACAGATGCTGAGTTGTACTCTGGGACTTACGATTTGTCTAATAAAAACTGAGACAAAAAATAGACTACAAAAGTTTAAATATAGCCAGGCTCCGTGGCTCACCCTGTAATCCCGCGCCTTGGGAGGCTGAGGTGAGTGGATTGCCTGAGCCCGCGGGTTCGAGACCCGCCTGGGCAACTTGGCGAGACCTCATCTCTACAATAAAATCAAAAAATTAGCCGGGCATGGTAGTGCACGCCCGTAGTTCCAGCTACTTGGATGGCTGAGGCGAAGGATCACCGGAGCCCAGCAGGTTGAGGCTGCGGTGGCCGGGAGCGGCCACTGCACTCCAGTCTGGGTGACAGAGTGAGACTCCAACTCAAAAAAAAAAAAAAAAAAGTTTAAATATGGGAAAACTCATTTAGAGAAGATTGGTTTATAAGGAATTAATCACAGTGTATTTGTTCCTATTCTGGGCTACAGAAGTTTGTAGCTCTTATTTTTAGTGAACATACAAAGAAGGAATGAATCTGAGGGCTTGTCCTGACACTAATGAGCTATGGAAGATTGTACAAAGTAAATTTCCAACACCACACCTATAAAATACCATATACTTTGTATGAGTGGTTCTTGACTGGGTCAGATGTTGGTTGTTACAACGGGGAAGGTGTTACTTGCATCTAGTGGATGGGAACTAAGAATGCTGCCAGGCATCCTACAATGCACAGGACAGCGCCCACAACAAAAAATTATTTAACCTAAAATGTTTATAGAACCTGATGTTGAGAAACTCTGCTTTATGGGGATTTTGTGCAGATTAAATAGGATACCACTAATGGGGTATATTGAACTGGGTTTCTGGCCTATCGTAAAGCGCATACATAGTCACTGCTCTCATTATTATTGTTATTAATTTTCTGAACTTGTTTATTTTTCCCATCCAACACTTTGTGGTTGCTTGTGGGGAGGGATGCATTTGTAAAGTGCAGCATGATAAGCTCTAAATTCTGCATGTAAGTAAAATGTCACAAGAATAATAACATATTACAGAACATTAACGGATAACTGTTTTACAACGTGTCCAACCATTTAATCCAAACATTTATTCTCTTCTATGAATGTTCTCCCTGCTCCTAGTACTAGCTTTTGAATTAGAAACTCAGGATAAGCCCTTACAGTGAGTGCCATCAAATATGATAATGAACAAACCCCAATAATATCCTTATGAAGTCTCTGTCTTTCATTTAAGTTTGATCAGAGACGCCACAGTAATGTGGCATATGATATAAAATTCCCTGTTAAAGATAATAAAATAAAAAATACAAATTCACTGAATTAATAATCATATAATCAGAAAGATCAAAGTACATAAATGTTGTATGAACTATACCCCCAAAACTAGTGAGCCACAAGATGGGTAACTTAAACTCCACCTTGGGTTACTCAAGCTCTATTTATTTTGCACCAGAACTTTTTGGTTAATAAATAACACCTGAATTAGTCAACAAAGGGAAAAGAGATTTCAGTTAAAGATTAATATTGGTTCAGTCAAGTCTTCCTGAAGGTACACATGAACAGTTTAAGAGCACTGATTCTTCGATTTTAAGACAGTGTCAAAAGTGTGGTGCTGGGACCAGTAACATTATCACTACCAAGGAACTTGTCAGGAGCTTCCTGCCCCAACCCCGGTTTCCAGAATCAGGGACTCTGGGGGTAGGCCGAGCAATGGGTGTTTTACCACAGCACTCAGATGATTCTAACACAAGGAAGTTTGTGAACTGCTCTACTATTAATAAAACAAGCAAACCAAAACAAAGAAACAAACAAAAGAGGAAGCTGCTTCCTAATGACTCCTCAAAGGGAGTATTTGTTATGGATTTATTTTGCATTCCTCAAGGAAGCTGCAACCTAGAATCACTTCTGCTCGGGAGTCTTTCATCTTAACCCAAACACAAGGGATTAATTTACCTAAATTTGCAGTCTCAACTAGATTTTCAGTCGACCTAATGATGGTGAAAGAGAAGTTCCCTGACTTGGTTACCACCACCCTAGACATACTTGTTAAAGCATTGGAAGAATCACCTGGTTTGAAGAGGAAAAGGAAGACGTCTGAGTCTGAGCAAAGTCTCTACCACATGTTGTAAAGTGACTTTGAGCCAGTTACATTACCCTTGTTTTTCTCAATTTTCTAAGTTGTTAAAAGAATGTTAACTCATAGGACTTTAATAATATATTCAATTAGGTAAAAATATATTTTTTTAAAGGGTTTTTTTTTTTAAAAGATCAACTAAACTCTCTAGAAGAATAGATGTTTATGACCATCTAAAACAATTTATCTCTCTACGGATGCTATGTCTTCTATGAAAGCCAAATGATCAGAAGATGACTTAATGACCACAGCCTGGCAGATGAGTCGTTTTTCTCAGCCTACTGACTATTCTTGGCTTAGAGGTTTCTTGCTCCTGTGCTTCTTCCCTAAGTAGGCTTAACCTGCACCCCAGGTCTGGAAGAATCTCAACCAGTTTCCTTCAGATGTCTGTGTGTGCAGTCATTCTGACGTACGGTGGCGGCGAAAACTTTTCTTTATGTATCAACACAAATTACAATAAATAAGGGCCTACACAGGAAAAGAGTTGAAGTCAGCATTTGGACTTTGATTTGAAACTAAATCCCAAGAGTATTAATGCTTCCAACTGTTTGTATTCTTAAATCTTTTAATCTTAAATTGAGGAAAGAAGGGCTTACTTCACAGAGTTCTCAGGCAATACTCTTGTGACAAATATTTAAGTTTGTGGGTCATAGATAATGGTTCTAAAAGCAACAGAGATTGAGATTCCACTGAATCTAGACATACCTTTATGTTTCTTTCATCTCCTTGCAATAATTTCTGATGTGCATAAATTCTTAAAATGGTTCTTATCTATACTTAAGCAGCTTTTAGAATTTTGGCACTCTGAACAGATGGCTCTAGTCCCTGAATTGGCTATTCTAGAAAAATGTTGCTGTGGCAGAACCTTTGTTACAAGGTACAGTCTGAGCAGGGAGGGGTCATGATTAGGTAAACATTGGAATCAGTGAGAAAGAGAAGTTCCTCATATAGGGAGGTTAAATTTTCTAGAAGAGTAGCAATGTGTTGCCCACCTCTCTGGAACTGAATCTCTTGGGCATGACTTCTACAAGTTGCAAATCCCTGCTCTAGTTATATGATATAAGGCCCATAAAGCAGTGTTTTATCCCTCAGCTATTGCTGAGCGAGGTGCATTGGGCAAGAGATATTTTGTTCTATTCATTCAATAAATAGTTATTGGTTATGTAAAATGCCCCAGGCACTATTCTAGGTCCTGAGGATACAGCAGTGAACAGAACTGACCAAAGGCCTGCTTACATGGAACATAGATTCTTAATGCTCATTAATGAACCCGCATAGTTGTTAGAAATAAAAAAGACTTCATTCTTTGCTAGTCTCTTCCAATAAGTTATCAGGAATTTATTTCAGAATGTTTTCTGTAGCTACAATAGTAATGATACAATTGGTTGATTTCTTCTTCAGCATTGCACGACAATTTGTATTGGGATAGAGCAAATATTGTGATGGAAAAGCTTTGTCATCAGAAACAAAAACCTTGAAAAACTCAGAACAAATGTAGGCAAGGTTGCTTCTTGCTGCCACTGTCCATACTGTTCTGAAAATCTCACTTCCAAGATGACCTCTTTGAATTCCTCTTGTAGAATTTCCATATGCACTTAACTCAGTGCAGAAATAGCAAGAGAGGGATACACAAGCATCTGTATTCAAGACAGTGTGATACTCAAAACACTCTTATTCCTATCTTATGCATAAAGAAGACTTTGTAAAAATTATTAGGAAAGATGCTGATTGGGGATCTTAATAGACTTTCTCCTTATTATATTGAAAAACTTTAGTTATCCACAGCCTAATGAACTAGGATAGTATGAGTTATTTATTCATTCATTTAATTCAATGAATATTAATTGATTCCTGTTTGCTAGATTCTGGGTCATATACCAGGGATATATTACTGAGCAAAGCATTACATGGAGAACTTACAGTTCTAGTGAAGATGAACAAATTATCAAGCAATTATAGCAGTTAAAACACGATTGAAAAGGGTTATATTAGTTTTCTAAGACTGACATAACAAGGTATCACAAATTGGTGACTTAAAATGACACAAATTTATTATTTCGTTCTTCTGGAGACTAGAAGCCTGAAGTCAAGCTGTCAGCAGTGCCATGCTCCCTTTGGAAATTCAGAGAAAAATCCTTTTCTGGCCATTGCCTTACTGGATTCTGGTGTGGCCATGTGCTCTTGCTCTTTGAGTTGTGACTGTCACCATGTTTCCTGGCTTTGGCCCCCTTCCCTGCCTTGGAGAGGTGAATATCCCCCCTATCCTAATTTACTCTTTAAATAAACTATATTTTCCAATCTAAAAAAAAAAATCCTTTCCTGCTTCTTCCTAGGTTTTGGTGGATCCCAACAATACTCAGAATTCATTAGCTTGTAGCTGCATCACTCCAATCTCTGCTTTCTTCATATGGCCTCTTTTTTGTTTGTTTTTTTTTAATCTGTGTGTCCTCTCATCTTCTTATAAGGATACCAATGATTGGATTTAGGTTCCATCTTAATCCATTATGCTGACCATCTTAATTGAATTACATCTACAAAGACTCTGTTTCCAAATAAGTCACATTCTGAGATTCTGGATAAGTTTTGGGAGGACAGTATAAAAACCACTACAGAGGGATATATATGATTTTTAGGAGGAAAAAATTCTTTGCTATTATTTGGGGAGATAATTATAAAATATGTGGAGCCCCTCCTATAATATAAAACATAAATTTTAGGTAAAGAAGGGGCCCAGAAATACCCTGAAGATTGATAGATGAGGAAACTGAGCACAAAACTGAATTATTGGTTGAATCACATACAATTCAATATAAAGAGTCCTGGCTTTTGAATATAATCGTCTTATTGGAAATATGAACTTCAATGGATCACTGTTAAGTACTTTTTATAATTCTTACCAGTTATGCATAGAAAATTTTCATCTCTTCACATACAATCCTCAAATTTTACTTTAGCCTGTAGTTGCTTTGTTATTTAGATAATGGCTTAACCAAAGCCACTAAAAATATCTCCTCTCACTGACTGGTAGAGACAGTAATGGTCTGTAAAATGTTATGCTAACTAACTTTACCAACAAAATAAACAATCCTGGATAAAGGTCTAGTAGCTTTATATTAAAATAGTTTTGAAATATAGTTAGTATAAATGGCTAGAATAACCATTATAGAGAAGTAGGGAGGCTTTGATATAATGGGAAGTCAAAAATAAAGAGTAAATTGATTATGTGTGTAGCATAGGCTTTGGAATTTAAGAAATAGCTTTATTTTACTTGTGGAGATAACAGGCCAGGGCATTAATGGCTGACCCGTTATTTTTTTTAAAAAAAAAAACAAGGAAAATAGGACACAGGGCAAAAGAATCAAACTATGTTGACCACCTACTGTGTCTCTGGCAGTTTACATAGTTTTTCTCAAGTAAGCCAACTACAGATGAGGAAACTGAGGGTCGGAAGAGTCATGTAACTCGCTGGCAAATTATAAAACTGAACTGAAAGCTCTATTCTAAGCCTCTGTGCTCTCCTATGGAAAAAAGGGATAAAATGGGGTCTCTTTCAAATTGGCAATGATAACAGAATCCAGGGTCAGAGTGTTAAGTAAAAATTAAATTTGGAAAGTAAAGAGATAAGAATCAGAAAAAAAAAAAAAACAACCAACGAAATAGAGATAGAAATAATGGACAATTCAATGAGAGAGAAATAGAAAGAAACTCTTAGTCTTACCAAAAGGAAGGGTATGGCAAAGATTGGCTAAAAGCTCACCAAACTCATTTCTTCTTCTTGGACACACAGAAAAACTACTTCTTCTAGCCTTTCTTAAAATAAGTTTACAATCATATAACTGAGTTCTGGCTAATGGAATATGGATGAAAGTCATATCTGCTATATTGAGGTCTGACTATAAAACCTCCCACAAAGTTCCCTCCAAGTTCTTTGGTCACTAGCCGACTGAATGTGAAAGATTTGGCAAGAGACCTCCACAGATAATCTAAGGGGTGGGAAAGACACAAGCTAGAAGAATCCAGATTTCTGAGTTTTTGCTTGAAATAGATTCACCGGACTTGCACTGTGCTGTGGTGTGAGCAAGAAATAAACTTTTATTGTGTAAAACTATTGAAATCTGAAGGCTATTTGCCATGACATTTAGTGTTAATTATCCTAACACCTTGACTTTTGGGACTTGGGGAGAACATAGAGATGACTTGATTTTCTGCTTTCATTTCATAATAAAAGAGAGAGATGGAGAGAACATGTCTAAGATCACACAAGTAATCAGTAATTAGTATGACAGGAGCTGTAGTCCAAAATTCTCTCTACAGTTCTTTGCTTGAGAAAGCCAATAAAAATGGCAAAGTTTTAGAATAAAAATATTATGCAAATACATTTTATTTTATTTCAGAATTTGACACCATAGCTCAACCACATGGTGACATCCTTTTAACAATGTTAATTCTGGGTCAAGAAGAGAATTAATTAGTGTGTGGAAATGCAGATACTGAACTAGAAGTGATTAGACGTGAATGTGAATCTGTGTTAGATTTTGAAAGCCAATAAAAGGAATGAGATAGCCACTGAATTTTCTCTGAGGGAGGTTGTCAATCAGCAGAAGAGAAGAAAAGTGTATTTGAGTCACCTGGGAACACATCTCTTCAGAAACTAAAGCATAATGGCATAATGCAGTGTCCAGAATGGCAAGAGTAACAGGTGAATTAGGGAAAAATATTAGATAGTATAGCAGTTCTAGAACAATAATTGAAAACAGTCATGAAAAGGAGCTATGGATAGATTAGATAAAAAAGGAAATAAGGTTTTGGGAAGGGAGTTGAATGAATGAAAACAGAGAAAAGAGTGTATTTCACTTTTCAGCAAAAGCTTTCACACGTAGTGGGAAATGCAATGGTAGTTGGAAGAATTAACACATTTTGATTTCTGAGGATTAGAAAAAAGACTAACTTTTTTTTAATTAAAAGCAGAGGTGGGGCAAATAAGGAAAAATGAGGAGCTTCACGTTCACAGAGGGAGAATCTCAATTAAGCAAACATTGAATCCATTTAAAAATCATTTCATACATAATTCCAAATTTCGATGCTTGGGCTTCCATTTGGTTTTTGCAAAACACTATTCTTTTGGTTTTTATAGTCTGATTCCCTGGGTAATCTTACTAAAAAGTATCACTTTAAACCTATATTCATTACCATGCGTAATGTCAAGGATTCCATTTAGCAAAGGAAAAAAAAAAACACTACTTTTTATTTAAGTGCCTTTAAAAAAATCTACAGCAGTTTTATTTAAGGGGGAAGTGTTTAGGGAAACTCAATATTTCCTAAGACTCCAAAGCGAAAATTTTTTTTGAAATGAAAGCAGAGGCAAGTTTCTTATCATTACTCATAAGAGAAGGCTCATAACCTCCAGCCCCCACAGCAGTTATTTTTAGTTTTTGTTTTAAACATTAACTGTGAAGTTTGGCTGAAACTAGTCTTGCATTAAAAATGATACCTCCTTAGTAAATTAAGAGGTAATTCATTTGTTAACGGAGTATAGCCTTTCAGATTAGAAATAATTAATGGAAATATTCATCTTTTCCTCACCATGCTCTCAACTTTTCTACCCACTCTGTACAGTATCTATACACATTGCAGTAAACAGTAGTAATTAATGATGGTGATTGTGGTGGTGAATCTTTTGCATTCCCTTTTTCTTTGAGTAACAGCAACTCTACTTGCTTGGGAATCAACTCTTCCTGACTCCAAGAGATTTTCTTTGTGTTGTCAATCACATCACCCTGCTGTTTTGCTATTGTGTGTGCATTTATCAACCAATCACAATACTTCATCCTCCTGACCATGGAAATTGGTTTAGGGAAAGTCATATGATGCAAGTTATGCAAATTGGGGTCATTATCTGGCATCTTATGTGAACACCTAAGAAAGAGCTTTTTATTTGCCTTTAACCATAAGTTATAAAAAATGTGATTCCAGAGCTGCTGGTGACCATAGTAACCCTGTCACACAGAAGAAATCCTGAAACAGTTCTCAAGCAGCTACCTTAATCGTGGCTTCTTTCTCTTTGTTTCTCTTTCAATTAAAACATATATATTGAGTGCTTATTTTATGTGAGATACTAGGCTAGAGCTAGTAACAGTCTGAAAGAGATATATAATATTACCTCTCTGTCAAGCATTCAGTCTATAGTCTGCAATATTTCAGTCATCAGAGTGTATTCAAATGAGAATATACTTTCTTCCACCTACTGGACAGTCCTGGAAATATAGCAGTGAGAATATATATAGACGTATTTCCTGAACTCATGGAACTTATAGTTTATGAACAGACAGACATTAATTAAATAGTTCCAAAAATATTTAGTTATGAATTATGATAAGCATCTGAGACAAATTCAGCATGTTTAAATACTTATATAAAAGAAAGAAGATTTGATGGTTGTAGTGGTATTATTTAAGACTTGATGGTTGTAGTGGTATTATAGTAAGAGATGAAAGGTAACGTAGGAAGTAGGAAAGACCTAAAACCTCAGTGCTGCTGCTGATCCCTCACGAAATGACATCACAACACTAGACTAAAATGTTCAAGGTCTCCACTACCATTCTCAATAACTCACCATGACACTCCCTGGCAGCCTAAATAAAAGAAGCAACTGTAGCTGTGTAAGGGAAGCTAATGGGACACACCCTGGAACTCCAGAGAATGTGAACAGAACCAGCAATGGTCACTACTCTTCTGAGACCCAACCGCTTCCCCCAGGGGTAGCACAGTCATGCCTAGGACAATTACTTCAAACTAACCAGTGGTGGAAATTTTCTAATAATAATAGAGTGGAAAAGAATGAGATGATTTTTAACAAATGCAATTTAAAAATTGGGAGATTGTCATACAAAATCAGCATATGATGTTTGTACCAACTCAAAAGGAAGCAGGGAGTACTACATTTCTCCTTGAAGTGCATAACTCCTAGACTGTAATCCCACAAGGCATTGTTTGAATAAAATTTTAAAAATGGAGGAAGCAGAAAAGATGGGCCCATGCAACATATTTTACCATCTATTGTACCATTGATAGTATGAGTTTTTGCTGTCAAAGAATGGGTCTGGCATAGGTCCTCAATGTAGTAAGTATTCTGTCACTGTGTTGGATGAATGAAAGATTGTAAGGAGAAACAATTCACATGCTTGTGTTAAGCAGCTTTGCCTAAGTTTCTAGGCAGAATTACTTTTTATCCTGACGTGTTTTTTCTTCCTTAAAGTGCCTTTATAAATTCCTATCAGAAAAAATATATATTTGATTTTGTTCACTTATGTTTTGCTTGAATAAAGCTGTATTATTATACAATAAATGTCTTAACTACATTTCTAGTTATTTGGAAAGTCTCATAGTTGGGTTACCAGTATCTTCTAAGGATCCCACTGTTGCTATAGAGGAATTTTACTAAATGCATTTCTTAACTGAGAAACTAACAGAGATAGTTAGTGGTGACAAATATCAAGTTCATTTCTAAGTGTGTGTGATTATTTACTGTTCATTATTCAGCATGTGGGAATCTTTGGTGGAGTTCTTCCTGGGGAATTGGAAAAGTCATCAAAGTGGAGTTAAGGTACTCAAAGACTTGTATCCAAGGATACCAAATAGATGAAGAGGAGGAAAATGTCATTCTAAAGAGAAGGAGGGAAATTAATACAATTATGTATTAATTCAGTTTTTAAAGATCCTTAAGGCTGTAGCAAATGTGGGCATTTCAACATTACTTCTCATGAGTTTTAAAGTAAGCTATGTCAAAGGAACTTGACTTTCTGATTATTTATATCAATTTCGATGGACAGACTATCATCTAGAGAACACCCATATGTCAAATAAACTTTCCTTTTGGAGCAAATTTTTCTAATTGCAAACTGGTGAAAGTTTGCTTTAATTAAAGACAGTAGAGGAGGAAAAATAATAACTTCAAATGGAAGTTCTAGTTTTAACGTAACATAATTGAGTTAAATTATGAAATGTTCAATTTGTGGGTGTAGATTTCTTTTCTGATTATATTATGTGGTCCATATGTCTGCTCCTCTATAATCATCTATAGCTCCTTTCATAGTTTCTTGTATATATTTTTAAAGCTTCAGAGAAAATACAAGCAGATTATGTAAGTAGAAAAGCTAAATTCAAAAGAAAAATAAAACGCTATTAAATAATTTACAGTAATGTAAGCAAAATAAAAATGTAGAAAGCAATAGAATGAGCCATTTGGATTATCAGGAGCTAAAAGAGGACAGAAGTCTGGAAAGAATAAAGGAAGAATGAATGAATAGATGCACACATATTTATCCATCTATCCATTTGACTCCAAACTTTCTTTACGATTCAGATTCATATTTCGAGATACTCTTTGGACAGTTCTATAAAGATCTTACAACTTTCTATCCCTTAGTAAGTTGAAAGCACTAACATTTATTTAATTTTTCAGGATCACAAACTCAGAGTCATTTTTTTTTTACATTCTCCTTTGCCACTCATATAAAATTGATCATCAAGTCGTATTGATTCTAAGTTTGAAAGGTCTCATTTGTTTTCCCTTTTGGGGGACACTGTCATAGATCATCTCTTGCATGGATTACTGCAATAGAATTGCAACTATTTTCTGACTTTACCTCTTAGAGCATTCCAATTCATCTTATTTATTGATGCTCAATATACTTTCTCTTTAAGAAATAATTTTCTTCTTTTTATTTTAAGGATGTGGGGTACAATTCAAGAAGAGAAATAATTCTTTCAAATACACAAGATATTACAGAGTATAGTATAATAAAGAACAATTTAAAAATTATTAATACTTTCCAATATTTGCTTTAGAAGTTTTTTTTTAAGAAATAAAAAGCTACTGTTACAATTGAAGACCCCTTTCTACACTTTCTCTGTTGTTACTTCTTTCTCTTCCTTCCCCAACAAATCCAGTGCCATAAAATTGACGTGTACCTTTGCAACCATAAAAAAAATTGTAGCATGTATATACGCACTCAAAGCAATATTTTGTGTAGTTGGTGTATTTTAAAAAACTACATGGTATAATACAATATATATTCTGCAGTTTGCTTTCCTCATTCAAAATTATTTCACATTACTTCAACGTTTTTCATTTAACATTATACTATCCATGTTGATACAGGTGACTTAAAATTCTGCGCGGTATTTCATCTTCTCATATTTCCTATTATTTATTTAAAGTATTTCATTTACAGATTAATTATTATCTTTTCCCAGTTGGTTATGATTAGTATTATTAATAGCATTAGTAGAAGCATAAGTAGTAGAAGTACAGGTCAATGCTTGTTTAAAATTACAAATATCTTCATTGATTTCTTTGCTAATTTCTTCTTGCATCCCACTCTTTGTTTTTGTGACAGCATCCTTGTTTGGAAAGTACTTTTAAAAAATTGTGAACTCTTGAAGTCTCTGACTGAAAGAATCATTCAACTTTCTTGACTGAGCCCATAGCAGTGAGTGAAGTTCTAAGCTGACAACAATTTTATCTCATCCCAGGATACTATTTTCTCTTTATCTGGAAACATATTACTTCTCCCTAATTATTATTTTTGTATGTATCTGTCTTAGTCTGCTCAGGCTGCTACAATAAATTGCTGTTTATAAATTGTAGTTTATAATCAACAGAAATGTATTTCTCGCAGTTCTGAAACTGGGAAGTTCAGGGTGTTGGATTCAAGGGGCTGGTAGATTCAGTGTTTGGTGAGACCATATTCCTTATAGATGGTGGCTTCTTGATGCAGCGTCACATGGTTAAAGGGCTAGCTAGCTCTCTGGAGCCTTTTTTACAAGGGCACTAATCTCATTCATGGAGTCAGAGCCCTCATGACCTGATCACCTCCTTTCTGATACCATCATGTTGGGGGTTAAGTTCCAACAAATGAATTTTGAAAGGATGCAAACATTCGGACCACTGCAGTATCCTATCATTTTTTTTAAGTTAGTGTTAAGATTTCTGTTATTGCTGTTCTATATATCTTAAATTCAAGAAAGTCTGGGCCCTTATTGTGTTGAACATTGCCTATCATTTTTTTCCCTCTACCAGGGACTTGTATTAGACATATGTTAGACATACTGAACTTATCCTCTGACTTAAAACTTCTTTTCATGTTACCTCTAATTTTATGTCTAAGCTACATTTTATGTGATTTTTTTTCTCAAGGTAACCTCTTGGCTTATTGTCTCAATGGAAGTTATCATCTAATAGTATATAAAATGTCAATTTTAGACAATTTATAAAATAAAAACATTATTTTTTTGTTATTGCTTATAATTTCAGGGTAGGTATATTTCATTTCTTAATGTTGAATTTGTTCCTATCTTAAACCTACCTACCCTTTTCTTGCACAGTTTAGTATTTTTATTGTGATTTTTATTTTTAAAAAATTTTTTTCTTAATTATTTACAAGTTGAGTATTCATATTTACATTTAGATGATGATAGTATCATTTCCAGTTACTGGGTACTCACTCATCTTCCTCTTTGCTTCTTTCACTGACTCTTCCTCATGGTGGATAGTTTTCACACTTATTATTAATTTTTTTAATGTGAGCTCATTCTTAGTAGGACTCTTCATACTCTGGAGCATCTAACATGCTCTGACTTATGAGAAGGTCTTGTAGAGTGACTTATCTCTTATGTGGCTTTAACAATTTCAGTGAAGTGGGAGGCATAATTCTAGATGGCCCTCACAGACATTATCTCCTGATATTACCCATGATTCTGTTATGTTCCATGGTAGTGATGGTCAATTTTAGGTGTTCTTTTGTAATTTTTGACACCTGGGCATTTCTTGATCAATCTTTTGAGCTTTGAAGTATTTTAATGTTTCTTAAATTATATGTATGATATTTGTAGCTGGAATTGGAGACTATAGGAAAGAGGTCCTTCAACATGAGTTCAATCCCCATATTTCCATATTAGAATTTACAAATTTTCAAAGGCAATTTAACTCTTCTAAGAGTAAACATTTTAAGTATGATAAGTAACTACAAAGTATACTATAGACTTCTTAAGCACATCATGCAAGGTTCTTCCCATTCTGGTTTTATTAATAACATCTTTAAGTGTTTCTGTGTACTTTTTTATTTCTTGATCACTGAACACAACATAGCTGTAATTACCTTGCCTGGATGATCTTTCACTATTTTTTTGGACAACTCATATTCACCCTACCAGATTAAGTTCAAAGATCACTTTAAAAATAATATTTCCTGATAATAATTAACAAAACAATTGTTATCTTACATTTGTTGGTACAGAACTTTGAGTGTATTCCAATTATTTACACACTCATATCTAATTTCTACTCTAATCCTCTAAACAAACCCTAAACATACCCAAAACAAACTATGGTCACTTCAACAGCAAGATCTATGTATTATTCATATTTGTAACTTCTGGTACATAAGAAATATTCAACAAGAATTTGCTAAATAAAAAAATTTTCAGTAAAACATGTCTGGTCAAGAATTTGTGAATAAATCTGCTGGGGCCTTTGTCTCTTACACCTGTGCACAGAGCTCAGTCTTGTCTCCACTGCTTCATCTCCTACTCTCCAGAAAACCCATGTGGCTCTTCCATATCTTCTGCCACCTTGTGACCTGCATTTACTTGGAGGTACATAGAGAGGATTCCTGGACACCCCAGAAGCCAGGAAATAAATTTTATGTTTCTGGCCAGGCTCGGTGGCTCAGCCTATAATCCCGGGTTTTGGGAGGCCGAGGTAAGTGAATTGCCTGAGTCCGCTGGTTCGAGACCTGCCTGGGCAACTTGGCGAGATCTCATCTCTACAATAAATCAAAAAAATTAGCTGGATGTGGTAGCGTGTGCCTGTATTTCCAGCTACTTGGAAGGTTGAGGTGGAAGGATCGTCGGAGCCCAGTAGGGCAAGGCTGCAGTGGCCGGGAGTGGCCACTGCACTCCAATCTGGGTGACTGAGTGAGACTCCAACTCAAAAAAAAAAAATTATGTTTCTTGGGGAAAGATCCAAGGTGGTTACCATGGAGCAGCAGACTGGCACCTCTCTTGCCAAGCAAGGCAGAGATTGATTAGGGACCCAGCTGATGATAGGCAGAGATACTTTGGACACTTTTCGATGGACTCTACACCCAGTAAGTTCTCTGAACACATAAAGATCAGAAAACAATGGTAGACATAGGAATCTGGGCACCCCATCCACTGCCATGTGCCTGCCTTGCATAATAGCTAAAGCCCTGCCTGGCAGATAAAGTAGGTGAGTGAATCAAAGATGCTTTGGGGTGGTTCATGCCTTTCCGGCTGTATGCAAGTCATCAGTCACACATGGGTGGAGTCCTAAGCAGGACAGAGAAGCAGACAACTGCTGTAAGTGGAATGGAAAAAAAAAAAAAAAATACAGCACCCATGCTGGGTCAGCTGCCATGAGTTCAGCTTCCCACCAGGATGATGCCTCACAGGCAGGGAAAGCCCATCTGCAGAGTGAACTCAGGTGATGTGCACTGCCAGTGGCTGGTGGCTATCTCCACAGCCAGATCAGGAAGAACCACCTCCAAGCCCTTGGTCCCTGCAGGTTGGAGCCCCCCACCTCCTCTGCACTGAGAACTTTATTTCAGGAGCAGAGTATGGACCTGAACAGGGACTGAGCAACACAAATAAACCACAGACAGCAGACAAGAGACCCATTCCCCTGCTTGTTCTCCACAGAATGATAGCTGTAGGGGCTGAAAGCTCCTCTGACCAGTTTAGCAGAGGCAGAAACCAGCCACAAAGTGGAGCAAGGAGCAGAAGTGAATGTCCTGCCCTCTCTCACTGAGTGACATATAATGAACCACAGAAAGGACCCTAGAACAGAGGGTAATTGAACAGCTTCAGAGCAACATATCAACAGAGGAATTATAGAGAGTGAAAAGAGGCTTGTTACAAATGAGGAAAAATCAATGAAAAAATACAGGCAGCCCTCAGAGTCCTAAAGAGACAGTGCCCCCAAAAAGCAGCTATCAGAGCACAAACAATGAAAACCCTTCAGAACAAACTACTCTAGTGGACAACTGCCGAAATCAGAGTCGTATGGCAAAAGTGAACAGGAACCAAGAGAAACTAGAAGCAAAACTCACTGAGGTTGTACAGGAAGTAAAAGTGGTGGTAGCCAATTTCAAAAAAGCTCATTCTGGAATAATGGAAATGAAAAACTTCATCCTGGAATTTAAGAACATAGTAACAAGTATAGGGAGCAGGGTCAACCAGGCAGAGAAAAGAATCTCAGAGTTTCAAGACCAAAATATGGAAACTGTCAAAACATAGAATTTCAAAACATGACTGGTTTGTCTAAACATAGAAATAAAAAGATCAAAAAGAAGAAGCAAAACCTTTGAGAGAGGTGGGACTTTGTTGAGAAGCCAAATCTACTCCTGATTGGTATCCCTGAAGCAGAAAGAGAAGCAGAGAACACCATGAAACAACCATTCCATGAAATCATTTAAAAAAACTTCCAACATCTCACTAGGGAGGTGACCATTTAAGCACAATAAATTCAGAGAAACTCCACAAGGTAACAGATGAAAAGACCATCCCCAAGGCACATAGTAATTCATGTCCACAAAAAAAGCATGAAGGAAAAAAAATCCTAAAGACAGTGAGAGAGAAAAGTCAGCCTACCTACAGAGAAAGATCCATCAGAATCTCTCCAGACTTATCTGCAGAAGCAATACAAGCCAAAAGGGACTGGAGTCCAGTTTTTAACATTTTTAAAGATAAGCAATTCCAGCAAAGAATTTCCTACCTTGCCAAGCTAAACTTTATTAGTGATGGAGAATTAAAATCATTCCCAGACTTCCATACCCTAAGAGAGTACACCACCTTCAGACCAGCCTTTCAGGAGATGCTTATGAAGGTACTGAACATGGGGGAAAAGAAAGAATGGTAATACCCACCACAAAAGTGAAGACAAGAGTCAACAGGGCATACAGACCACTCATAAAAATGAAAATACACACATATATAAATACAAAAGTAAAAAGGAAACAAAACAACCCATAAGAGTCCTGTGACAGAGACAAACTCTCACATTTCAATAATCAATTGGAATGTAAATGGGTTCAGTGCACCACTGAAGAGACACAGAGTGGCAAACTGGATAAAGAAGCATGATCCAACAGTCTGCTACCTCCAGGAAACTCATCTCACTGCAAAGCACACCCACAGGCTTAAAGTTGGAGGCTGCACAATGATCTTTCAGGTGAATGGAAAGCAGTAGAGGGAAGGTATAGCTGTTCAATATTGTCAGGATGTCCATCCTACCCAAGGCAATCTACAGATTCATGCAATACCCTTCAAATTACCAACATCATTTTTCTCAGACCTGGAAATGACAATACAGTAATTCATATGGAAACAAAAAGGAGCACGAATAGCCAAAACAATCCTCAGCAAAAGGAACAAAATGGGAGATATCACACTTTCAGACTCTAAACTTTATTACAAGGTAACAGTAACCACAACAGCCTGGTATTGGTGCAAAATAGGCACATAGACAAATGGAACAGGACAGAGATTCCAAAAGCAAAAACTCAGTCTCTTAATCAACTAATCTTCAACAAAACCACCATTAACAATCACTGGGGAAAAGAGACTATATTTATCAAATGGTGCTGGGAAAACTGGCTGACCACATACGGAAGAATAAAACTGAACCCCTACCTATGACCACAAAAAAATCAACTCAGAATAGACCAGAAACCTAAATGTAAAACTTCAAACTATAAGAATCCTAGAAGAAAATGTAGGAAACACCATTATGCACATTGAAGTAGACCAAGTTCCCAAAAGCGAATGCCATATAAGCTAAGATAGACAAGTGGGACCTCATCACTGAAAAGCTTTTGCACAGCAAACCCTCAAGAGAGTAAAGAGACAACTCACATAATGGGAAAAAATATTTGCAATTATGCATCTGAAAAAGGTCTAACATCCAGGATCTACAAGGAACTCAAATGAACTGAAAGGGAAAAACAAACAACTCTATTAAAAAGTGGGAAAAGGGCATGAATAGACACTTTTCAAGATAAGATTTATGAGCAGTCAACAGATACATAAAAAAATGCTCAGCCTCACTAATCATCAGAGAAGTGTAAATCAAAACTACAATGAGATACTACCTAACTCACTATCATTGATAAGCCAAAAACAGCAGATGCTGGTGTGCATGCAGAGAAAAGGGAACACTTCTACACTGTTGGTGGAAGTGCAGGCTAGTTCAATCTCTAAGGAAAGCAGTGTGGTAATCCACAAAAGAACTAAAATTGACCTTCCATATGATCCCTCATCTTGGAATATACCCAGAGGAACATAAACCACTCTACCAAAAAGACACCTGCACATGCATGTTTATTGCAGCACTATTCACAATAGCAAAAACATGGAACCAACACTACTGACCATTGAAAGTGGACTGGATAAAGAAAGCGTGGCACAAATACTTGATGGAGTGTTATGCAGCCATAATGAAGAACAAAATTATGGACTTCGTAGCAAATTGGATGGACTTGAACACCATCATCCTAAGTGATCTATCACAGAAACGAAGAACTAAACACCACATGTTCTCACTCATAAGTAGGCCCTGATCATTAATCACATTAGCACAAGGGAGTGATCAGGAGTGGCTGGGCACTGCTACGATAGGGAGGGAGGGAGGAATGTGTGTGACACCCGACGGTACAAAGAGTACCCGTTCCAACACCAGGGGAAGTGAGGGCCACCTAGAAGCCCAAACTTCACCTGCATGCAGCCTACTTATGTAGTTAATCGTCACTTGTACCCCACATCTCTATAGTAAAATAAAATTTAATAGAAAAGGAAAAACAATTGTGTGTGCACACATGTGCCTCTGTTTGTGCACCTGTTTCAATGTTGTATACTTTTGAAGAACTGAACAAAGATACTGCATTAGTATTTTTTAGTCCTGCCATAACAGAGTACCACAGACTGGGATGTTTAAACAACAGACATTTATTTGTTTACAATTCTGGAAGCCTGAAGTCCAAGAACAAGGTGTTGACAGTGTTTGTTTGTAGATGGCTGTCTTCTGCCTGCCAGCGAATTCACATGATTCTTCCTTTGTATATCTCTGCCTTGGAAGCCCCCAAATAAACTGAGTTTACAGTATTAGAGTAGCTAGCAACAATTCCCTAAGAGGAAATGAAGGAGAACTGAGTATGAGTGTTACAAATGAATGCTACAGCGAGTCTTTCATGGGATGTGTCTTTTACCTGGCGGACAGCCTTATGCCTAGTTATCAAACCCATGCCTAGAGGAGTTCCTCACATAGGAACTTGTTTGTACCGGCAGATGCCATTGTGGCTCTTGTCTGATCCATGCTCAGTTTATGCCTGCTTGATCATCTGATCATCCCCCTGGTGCTGGGAGCCCCACCTTGTGTTTTCCCAGGGAAGGCCTGCCGTGGATTAGTCCTGGTTCTTTAGACATCACAAAGTCAATACCCTACCATAATAGGAAATAAGTTTAAAGATTTTACTTACAGATCCCAGGGAAATAGGGCATAGTGGATCAAGAGGGCTGTCTTCTGTCCCCAGGTCACATGAGGTAGGAATGAAGAGTTTAGGCAGGGAGAGAGACTAGCGGGGAGTGGGGCAGCCAGAGAGAGAGAGAAACCAACCCACTTGGCAACTCCCAGTATATATAAGAGAACTGAGTGTGTGTCACTTTAAATTCTCAGGCAAATCCCAAATGCTCCATTTAAAGAAAGCAGTGGGAAACAGGGAGGCCGGCCTGCTAGGTGGAAGAGATGTTTCTAAATTCTTATCTCTGGCTACCACCCTGAACCATTTGGATGTGGTATAAAACTGGAAACTGTCAAGGGTGATTTTGCCCTGCTTCTGGTATGAGAAAGTTAAACAATATTCAAAAAGGATACCAAGGAAACATAAAATTACAAGAGTTCATTACAATGACTGTACTTACATTTCCTCTGTTTATAAGGACACCAGTCATATTATCTTAGGGTCCACCCTAACTCTTTTTAACTTAATTATCTCATCGAAGAGCCTATCTCTAAACACAGTCACATTATGAGATACTGGAGGTTAGGACTCAACATATGAATGTTGGGAGACATAATTTAGCCCTTAACAGAGATCCTAGAAGATCACTTGCCAAGACATTGTCCAGAGATTACTCCTCATGGAAAGTGGATCCTTCAGCCTGTAATCCCAGCACTTTGCGAGCGGATTGCTTGAGCCTGCGGGTTCGAGACCAGCCTGGGCAGCTTGGCAAGACCTTGTCTCCACAATAAGTAAAAAATTAGCCAGATGTGGTAGCACGCCCCTGTTGTTCCGGCTGCTTCGAAGGCTGAGGCGGAAGGCTTCCCAGAGCCCAGCAGGTCGACGCTAGGGTGGCCGTGGGCTGCCATTGCACTCCAGCCTGGGTGACGGAGTAAGACTGCAACTCCAAAAAAAAAAAAGAGAGAGAGAAAAGAAAATGGATCCTAAGAAGCTCTATCCAGTCTAGGAATCTATGGTTCCATACTCCTGAAAAAACACAACCTTTTTTATATGAGAATATTCCTTATAATTCTAGAAGTATCAAAACTTTAAGTTTCCTAAACCTTACTTGCTCTCAATTAGTTTCTTCTCTATCTTATTTTAAAGTAACTAGCATATCTTCCAAGCTAGTCCTTATCTGTTAAATGAAGATAGAAACCTTGGGTACATATGGAGGGAGTGGATATAAACATAACATGTAACCAGACATTTTATTATTATTTTAATTATAATTCAAGAGCTATATTTTCATTTTAATGTTATTGTGAGTTAAATGACTCAATCTAAAATGATTTTTATGAAGATACATATCCACAAATAAGTAGATTTTAAATATAATTAAGTTTATTATAACTTACTTTTTAAAGTTTTTTGTAATTCAGGTTTTAAAATTGGGTTCTTACAGTATTTTTAGGGTTAGTCTGGTCTGAGGCTTCTTTAGGGTAGGACTCAAGAGAAAATGGTAAAGAAGTAGTAAAACAGATGTTATAACTTTTTTACAGAAAAAAATAGATAAATTGCTATCTCAAAATTTCTAATCTAAAAACCATAATTATAATTATAAGAAAACCTAAGATCAGGTGGTAGAATAAGAATACAGTTTCACAATCACTTAAGTAAATTTCTTGGGGACAGTTATTTCAGCATTCAGTACTCTTCCAAATTGACAAAGGCAACACAGGACACATACTGTACACTCTATAATACCACTTCTAAACCTAGGAGAGTGTCGTATAATCAAAGACGTTAAACTACCAAGTATATATGTTCACACTAAGTGGATAAATAAAAAATATGAATAGCTTCATATAAGTTTATATGAAGTTTCACTGCTAATTAGTTCAAGTTAAGTCAGATTTTACCAACAAAATATATAAAAATAAATTCTACAATTTTGAAGCTCTTGGATTTTAAGAGTTTGAATAAGGACAATATAAATATTTAGGGAGTTGTGTTTTGGTTGGAGAAATGAGATTCTGAAAATGAGGTAAAAAGTAATATTCTCCCATAAATAACAACAAAAACCTTGGCAAAAGGGCTTTCCAAATAATTATTTGTTTAAAGATCTTGTCTGAATGCACTGCTTTTATCTAGCCTTAGCAATGGGTGTTTTAAATCTGCCCATTTAAATTGTGAATTCCATCTGGGTAGGAACATATTTCACCACTGTTAGCACTAAATAAATATTGCGATGTCAAAAGGTAACCAAACCCTTAAATTGTTTGGCCATGTGCTGCCTCACAGATCCTTTGACTTCTGTTTTCCTTGGGGACAACAGCAATGTTTGTTGGTAATTGGACACTGTCTTTCTAAAGGGAGGCTTAAGCCCACAGATGCCACCATAGCTGAGGGGAATCTGATTTGCAACTTAACTAAAACAAAGTCATTTACTTCTCTTATGTTGCTCTACAAAGACAATTAGACCAACTGCGTATAATACTAGAATAATGCTGACTGGGGACTCTGTGTGTGTGTATGTGTGTATATGTGTGTGTGTGTGTGTGTGTGTGTGTGTGTTGTGTGTACACATATACTTAGCATTTATAAATGCTATATATCTAAAGCAGATATAAATAAGCACTCTTTTCATCTATTTTAATTCTTTCAAAGAAACCAAAGTTAGAAAAATGGGAAAAGAACAGAGGAGGAAGGCTTTGTAAGAGGGCATTTTTGTCATCAATCTCTGCTTTTCATTCTTGTCACTTTTAATTCCAGGGTGCATTCTCAGGACTTAAGTGATCCTCCACTCAAGCCCTGAGTTTAGGATATTTGTAGTGACAAAGAGCTTAAACCTATCACTTCTTGATCTTCTACTAACAACATTTGTCACAATTCAAATAAATATTTACTTCTTGTGCTAAAACATTCTCTGGCCTTTGTCCCAACTTTACTGTCTGTTCTCCCGAGGCTGTTTTCCTTAATCTGACTAAACCAACTGAGAGATCAAGAATTGGGTCTTGTTTAAGTAAAGAAGATAGAAAACATTCCTATTAAAACTGCTTTTGAAATACACTCCCTCCTTTAATTTTCCTTTTATATTTTCTCCTACCATCTGTGTTTTCAGTTAAGAAAAGCTTCGTTGTCATCATCATAAGTGACAAATGGATGAAATTACTGATGGCAACAGCAATGGGCTGGATAGTAGTTAATTATGCTCTGGTGCATGTCTTTCATTAAGGTGCTGTTTCCTTACCAGAGCCCTCAATAAAGCATTTCTCAAGGGGTCCCTTAGGAATCTGTGCAGGAAGGAGCAGCCTATCAGGTAGCTCCGGGCAAGATGTAGTGCTTCTGCCTGTGAGGCGGCCTTATTGAGGCTGAGTAATGCAACCTGACAAGGCTTGATCAATGGGACTCTCTGGGGGGATGGTCTGACAAATGTAGGCTTCATGACAAGCATCATTTTCTAAACAATATGAGGCTTTATTTAGTGGTTGATTGGTTAGGGAAAAAAACCCAGTTCAGAAGAAGGGTTGGGATTTAATGAAAAGTTGCCCCTAGTAGTTGGAAGCAATATAAATTGATGGTATTATTGATGATAGGTTTATTGGTCTTCACACTTTTCTGCCTGTGGTATCAGGGAAATCTCTGGCTAAAAAGCATTAAGTGATTGCCTAATGGCAAGTTAGGGTAAAAAAAACATACTCTGGACTTGGTATCTTTGTAGCTGCCAAATAAGTCTTCATATGCCAAAGGTGGAAAAGGATACTATTCAATAGCTGTGTAGCTTTGGCTTCCAGAATGTGTTTCATCATAACTATAATGCTCTGTATCTTCAGTTTAGGAGAGTCTTCTGTTTGCTTTGTAATGTGCCCATCTAACAAAAATAGCTTTAAAAGATAATTTGAAAAGGAATACTCTTTATTGGTTTTCACTACATTGGAAATTAGAACTTTGACTACAACAGTTACATTGGTTTTTCTAGATCAGGTATGTTTAGTAACAGAAAGATGAGGTCTTTAAATAAAGACCTTTGGAGATGGCACAATTTTGTTGAGGGAGACTGAGAAACTCTCATAAAGAATGAAGTGAATAATTTATACACGATATTTTAATTGCAATTTTTAGTTCCCCTGTTCTAAACAATTGACAATAACGCTTAATCAGTGTGCATAAGGAAATAGCTCTTTTTTTTTTTTGAGTTGGAGTCTAACTCTGCGCCTAGACTGGAGTGCAGTGGCACGCTCCCAGCCACTGCAGCCTCGACCTGCTGGGCACCGGCGATCCTTCTGCCTCAGCCTTCCAAGTAGCCTGAACTACAGGTGTGTGATACCACACCCAGCTAATTTTTTTGATATACTGTAGAGATGACGTCTCGCCAAGTTGTCCAGGCGGGTCTCGAACCTGCGGGCTCAGGCAATTCATTCACTTCTGCCTCCCAAAGCCCGGGAGTCACCAAGCCCGGCTGAGTCACCAAAGCCCGGCTGAGTCACCAAGCCCAGCGGCAAATAGCTCTTGTCAGAACATGTCCTTGTCCAACATCACTTATATTAGGATGTCAGTTTCTTACCTTTTAGGCCCTTGTTATTAAGCTTTTAGTATGACAAGTTTTTTCAAGTCATAGGCTTTGTTACCATCTAGAACACTTTGCAAATTGTTGGCTCTGTTTCTGCAATGTTACAGCTCCCTATGGAACTTTGTGGTTCATCTATGTCTGCTAATGGCTTTAGTCTATTGAGTTACTGTTATTGTTTTTATTGTTGTGATGACAGAAGAGTCATTTCAAAATTTCTATCTGTTTGGAGAGTAAGAAAGAAAGAAATGCTCAATTATCAAGATGTGGAAGCCATGGTGTTTTGCAATACTATTAAGTATAGTCACCTTTATCCACCTCACTTTCACTTTCCCACAATCAAAAGTAGGATTTGTACTACTACAATTAATATTTAAATTGAATACACTATTTTCAGTCCTATGCCTGGAGTAATATGATCATCTGATAGAGTCATAGCTTCTCTCCAAAACAATTCCCTAATTCATTAAAAATTCATCCAATATCAACCATTCCTTTTTCTACATTTTCAAGTACCATTTTGCTTCTAGTTTCAAGCCTTATTAGTAACTGGAAGAAGTTATTGAAATGTAGAGATGACTGTAATCATTAAATTCTTTCATAAAGCTCAAATTCTATAAATTTTTTCATCAGTGTCACAAAATGTTTCTCTTTCACAAACTGAAGGGAGGGAGAGAGTTTCAAGTCTACAAATACAGAAAAGAGGTAAGATGTAGAGAATAAAAGTGAATTTACAAAGAAAATTCGTATAGATCTGAGTGAAATATCCTGATTAATCTGCATATTTACAAGGGGGACCCAAACAACCCTGGAATTTCTATTTAAAGAGTTGTATATTTACTCTTACATGTTTAAGCTTCAGTCACCTTCAACGTACTCTGTATGATGCAATACCTTTATCAAGATGCTTTTTTTGTTGCTCAAAACAGTTTTTGAACTCTTCAATTTTGATGCCTTTTAGTGCTTCACCTCTTTTTTTTTGTTTCACCTCTTCCACATCAGCAAAACATTTCCCTTTGTGGATTTTTTCCACCAGGAAAACCAAAAAAAAAAAGTCACTTGGGGCAAGATTGGGTGGATAAGGAAGGTGGGGCATGGGCCCATGTCATTTTTCGTCAAAAACTGCTGAACACTCAGCATGGTGTGGACAGGTGTGTTGTCATGGTAGAAGAACCAGTCACCTATTTGCCACAACTCTGGATGTTTCTTCTGAAAATCATGACGCAACCTTCCCAAAACATCCAGATAAAAACCGATGGGTTCCTAGAACACTTACCTAGAGGGAGAAGCCTGTAGTACAAGGGGCCTGCATCCAAAAGATAATTCTGGATTTTTTTGTGGTCCTACCCTCATACGTTACATTTTTTTAGAGTTGAATTTAAGCCTTTTGACTTCTAAACGAGTATTTTAGTTATGTAGTTTATCCTACATTCTCCCTAGTGACAATAAAATCTTTGAATTTTAAAAAAGTTTGAAATTAGAATTCAGTATTCACATCTCCATTTCGTCCTTTCTGTTCACTTCTGTCTAATAGTGTAGAGGGTTTGGCAACTCTTCTGGGCTTGTCTAAAGACTGTGTTCTCTTGGCATTTAGCCCAGTTAGTCTCATTTTATTTACTTTTGCAGAATATCCCAGATAGAGTAAGGTTACTTTGAGAGCTTTACAATAAGTAAATGATTTTTTTGTTGTTGTTAAGAAGCTGCAATCATTTCTAAATCAAAAGATTTCTTTTTTATATAAAAGAAACATATTTGACCAATTCAAAAGGGGAAAAGAAATATCAATATAGAAATTTTGTGTGTATGTGTGTGTGCATGTGTGTGTGTATGTGTGTTTGTGTGTGTGGGACCAGATAAGACAAAAAAAAAAGATAATGTCTAGATGAAAGTTTTCTGAAGTAAAAATCATTTGCTTCTCTTTCTGATAGTAGTTCTCATAAATTTTAATAGTTATCTTTTCTTCTTGATGGATTAAGGATATCTCAGGAGTTCATATTAAGGACAAAAACAAAACAAAACCTATATATCTCAAACTACTCACAAGAAAACCTCTGTGTGACTTTAAGTTAAATTTCCCTGAGTTTCACCGTATGTTGCCGTGGTATTCAAATGAAACCTTTAGAGTTGGAGACTTTAAGTATAGAAGTATAATTTGAAGACAGGAATATAATCACCAAATTCATAACCCAGAAACTGCATTATCTGGAATCAAACACACACACACACACACACACACACTCATTGAAATTTGTTCTTTTCACATTTTAAAACTTTTTCTTTGTACCAAAGTGATTAATTTTGATAAATGCCCAAATGTGTAAATGAGTTGTTAATAGTTAAAATATCTGGGGACAGAAAATTTGTTTGAAAATATAGGAAATGTGTAGATTTTGCTACAAGAAAACTCTGTAAAAAGAATCTATTCATTCTCTTTCTGGTCTCGCATACAAAAGCAAAACTCAGTAAATGTAGGGGCACATGTGGAGTTTTTATAAATAACCTTAAGATCATAATCATAGTTTCTTCCCAATTTTTTTTCTGACATGTTTAGCACAGAGACATGCTGATTAACTAAAACAATCTACATTTAAGATGTAGATTTTTTTGTTGATTTGTTAGTCCAATGAAAATTTGTTAAAGAGCTAGATAATTGAATATATGCACATGCACACACATGCAGAGTGTTTCCAATACACTATTTGTTTGGTGACTAAATTTTGAAGCGGATGATTCCAAAAAGTTTTTGTCTTAATATTTTGGGCATGTGAGGTTAACAATTTTACAGTCAGAGCTATTATAAGGTTGAGAAACTCCACAACTATCCTAATTGTGTATATATTGCATGTATAATATAGCCATGCCATACATTCCTCAGTATTTCATTATAGAAAACAAAAGAAAATTTAAACCTGCGATATATATTTTGCTTGTGTGAGCTTGTGCAAACAGAAGAGGTGGCAGCAGGTAATGGCTAAAACAGTGAGTGATGCTAAGAGATCATGACAATGCAAAATCACATGTAAAATGAAGCAACATTCACCTCTAGACCATTTCAGCAACTTCTACTTTGAAACATCATCATTGCTTCTGCAGGGAGGAATGATAGGCTATTTTGGAGGCTTTTCCCTTCTTTCACTTTAATTTCTTCTAGGCACAGATTCGGTTCCTCTGACAGCAGCACAGCGCTCATTATGCACCGCAAGTCATCAAGTGGAGGTTAGGAGAGTAGAAGCCTGTTCCCTCAAGCAATTTGTTTCAGCAATGCTGCTAGAGCAGAGTTCACAATTATCTTTAATATGAATGAGAAGCTGGAGCCTCTTGAATAGGCAGATGGAATTTTGTTTGTTCCCCCAAGACCATAAACTTGTCTGTTTCTTTTTTCAAAGTACATTCATCATCTTGGTTGCTATTTTGTTTAACCTTGTTCTGCCATTCTTTCCAATTACTCTGTTTAGTTTATCTATTCTGGGTTAGCTAATTGGCTTTGCTTAGCCCTCCTTTTCACACATTTCCATTCCATCCCACATGTAATTCATGTCCCATTAGCTCCCACTTCATTTAAACCAACATAGGGCTCAGGGGACTAGTAGGGCTGTTGGAAACAGGTGCAACTGGCCAGATGGCTGACTTGCCAGGAGGGCGGAGCCGACCATGCAGGTCCCCTGCCAAATTCAGACTGTCAGGCTGAGACAGCTAAAAGGGTTAGCAGAGGGCCAAACCTCCATTTAATTGCTATAGTTCTTCTGTTATTGCCTCCCCCTTAGAATCCAAATGCATACTCTTTTCAGGCTTAAAGCCAACTTAAGAAACAATGGAGTTGCTTATAAAACATCAGGCATTCACCATTAGAATGTGTGCTGAAGACATTGCTTGGCTCTATTTTGAAAAAGGATTAAGACCAGTTCTAGAGATTATTTGGGTGCTAACCTTCTTCTGTGAGCAGCTATTTCTATGCTGCATTTCCTACTCCTCTAACACTATTTCACTGTTTTAAACTGAGGGCATCATTTCGAACCTTGAATTGCCTCTGTTTTATTGACCAGGGTTGAAAAACAGAAAACCTTGTGGACCTTGACTACTGTAAATTTTTAGGATATATAGTGTCAACTAAGCACTGGTCTAGTTATTTTCCTAGTTATTTTTTCCCAGAATATTAGAAAAGAGAACTCTTAAATATAACCATCAAATCTAGATTATACCCATTGCACTATTGCAAAGAGGGCTGGACTTTCATCGCCTTGTTAGCCATTGACCGCAAATCACTTCATAATTGATTTTCTTTCACATGATTTGTATATTTAAAGGACGTCATTAGCTGGTACTTTTCAATTCCACTTGTTTTTCTTTCAATTCCAATGCTTTGTAAATTTGAAGCAAAGGACAGTGTTAAACTCCTCAACATGGAGGTTTTATTTTTTAAACTTGAGTTTTTTTATTTTTATTTTTATTTATTTATTTTTAAAATTTTTTTATTTTATTGTGGTATTGTGGGGTACAGTTAGGGGTTAGGCATACCAAAATGTTTCGTTCAGGCACCCTTAATGATAAGAGGTGTCTCCCCATCCCCAGACAGATATTTACCACCATTAATCCCATCGCCCTCCCTCCCCCCGCTTAGTTTCCCACCACTGTCAGTCATTTTCTTGTGGTAATACGTTAGATGAAAACTTGAGTTTTTTAAACAGCGTACTTTCAGTTTCCATTTCATCTTCTGGCTCCATCTTTTCTTTTTTTTCTTTTTCTTAGTGTGTTCTATATGGAGAGTGCTGCTCAAGGCTCTCTTCCACCCTCTGAAGTTATCTCTATTTGATCTTCCACAATAAACTGGCTCTGTTGCATCCCACAGTGATTCTTATGGTGACTGTCTATCTTTAACTCAAGTCTCAAATGCTTATCCCAATCACAAGTTTTTATTCTATCTCATTGTAAGACTGATACATATTACGACTAGCACCACAAATTTCTCAATTCTGTGAGCTCAAGTATTATTATTCTTTTATACTTGTTTCATATTGCCTTGCTAATTCCCTCTGCTTTTTTTTTTTTTTTTACAAATGTATTCTTTTATTTCTCACTTTTCTGTTCCACTGTTAAGTATTTTGATCTGAAATTTCATTAACACATTTTAAAACTACTATGATGGAGTCTATCTAAAAATAATTGATACTAAAGACAACAGAATCTAATGATTGGTACTGTCATTTAATATTTACAGTGTGGTAGATGATATATTTTTGATCGGGTCTACACATTTGTCATTTAATTGGCACAATATCTCTATTAAGTAACCGTTTTATAGAGGAGAACATTGAAGCACAGAGAGGTTATATATTTTAACCTCCTATTACAGGACTAGTGTAAGGTGGAACTTGAGACCAGGATTTCTGAGAAGAAACATCTGTGTTATAATGCCTCAATTTTCCCTCTTTCTCTCCTCTAATATGAATAACTTGGTTTTAGATCAACACAACACATTTCTGGGCCTATATACTTTCAAAAACAATTCTAAAATATTATTCACACAAATTAATATACACTTATTCTCGCTCCGGCGAGCCTCCCACCTCAGCCTTCCAAGTAGCTGGAATTACAGGCGCGCGTTACCACGCCTGGCTAATTTTCTGATTTATTGTAGAGATGAGGTCTCACTTGCCCAGGCAGGTCTCGAACCCGCGGCTCAGGCAATCCGCTCACCTCAGCCTCCCAAGGCGCGGGATTACAGGCTGAGCCACGGAGCCCAGCCCTCCCTGCTTTTTGAAGGATAAAATTTATCACTGACCTGTCACTCAAAATCATCAATAAACTATGTATAACTTTAACATTTCCTTCCCCCAGTATGTTCTGTCCCCTTTAATCGGAGTATTCTTGCCATTGCCCTGGTAATGTGCCTTTCTTCACTCTAGTCCCATTATCTAGTAAGATCCCATCTCTGTGTGTTGAAATTCCACCCATTTCCCAAAAGCCAGGTTATGACTTTTCTGTTCTGCATCACACGGTCGGAAATTAGGTCTTTCATTTCTTGATCCTCACTGTACTCCATACATTTCTCATTGCATTTATCATGTGCTCATCTGAATTTTTGTTTTCTCTTTAGATAGTTTTCTTGGGGTTCCTGGTCGACTGTAAAATATTAATATAAGGGGTCAGCATCACATCCTGCTTTGTATTTTCCCATAGCTGACGTGGACTCCTTGTAATAGATGCTCAATAAATATTTATTGTTAATATTATACCTGATAAATAGTATCTTACTATCTCAGCTTACAAGTACTTTAAAGAAAATTCCAGTTCACCAACAACACGATGGTAATACCTGTCCATTAAGGTCTGCCAGGGTCAGTTTTGGCAATTTGCATAGTTTCTAATTACACCCTTCAAACAAGCGGATATGGGAGGTAGCATGACTCTTATTTTATAGGTGAGAAAACTAAGGTTTGAGAAGTCTTGCTCAATACCTAGATAGTAAGTGTCAAAGTTGGCTGTAACATTCAGAAATCCCTAACTTGACTCCAAAGTCATATTCCACCAGTCTTCCTTTTTATATCCATAACCATTTTTAATAAGACTCATTGAAATGTCTCTCAGACTAAATTTTCTTCTATGTTCCCACTGTCACCTCCTTTCTATGCCATCATCAATTCATATGTTGATTTATAGACCATGCTCTTAAATGATTTGCTTCCCCTCAGAATATCTCTATTTCTTACCCACTGTTGCCTGAGTAATTTACGTGAAATTGTCTCCCTTCCCAATACTTTTTTCCCAATTCACTATAAAATAACTTTGAATAAATTTTTAATCAATTTTTTAATCTCTAAAATGGGAATGATGATATAATCTATCTCATAAAATCACAAGAGGCTCTGCTCACAGAATAAGCATTCAATACATTTTATTTATCCTTTTTATTTAATTATACCTTAAAACTAAAATAGTCATGTCTAACCTCATTCAACAGAGAAAGGAAATTAGATGCAAACAAAAGGTTTGCCTCAAATCAATCAGAGGTTCGAGTTAGGTGTAAGACTAAACCTTGACCACTTGGACCCATGACTAATACTTATATATATATATTTTACTGTATAGAATTATTTGACTTGCCTTCTCTACCTACTTCTCTCCCACTAGCTATCATTGTATATCTCTTGCTTTACCAATGTCTCTTTTCTCACCTTCCATTCTAAGCAGTGTGCTCATTTGTACAATTTAATTGTTGCTACTTCCACTTTGAAAAGAAGACTTTTCAAAGTGGAAGTAGCAAGAATTAGTCATTGATGTTGTCCAGCTCTCAGGTCCTGTTAAAGAACACTTGCTCTAATATATTTTCTGCAAAGGCCACAGGTTATACCTACTCTTCCCTCCCTGATCTTCTCTCCTGTTTACTTTCTGTATTATGTATTTGTCATATAATACTATGATATCTATAAATGTCTCCCAGTGTGCAGTATTAATTTTAATTTTACATAAGATACTGTAAAATCTATAACTGGTTAGAGCTAAAGGGTCTATAGCCAAGACCTGTCACCATTATTATGGGAAGACTCAGTTTGTTATTCCACATATAATTCCAGACTGTTTTGGAGCAGGCACATTTGTGCTTCTGGGCTTGTATCTAAATATATAAGAGAGAGAGCCAGGCATGGCAGCTCATGCTGTAATCCCGCACTTTGGGAAGCCAATGTGAGAGCATTGCTTGAGGCCAGGAGTTCAAGACCAGCATATGTAATATAGAGAGACCTCATCTCTGCAAAAAAATAAAAAATAAAAAATTATCCAGGCGTGGTGGCACATAACTGTATTCTCAGCTACTCAGAAGGCTGAGGCAAGAGGATTGCCTTAGCCTTAGAGGCTGAAGCTGTGGTGAGCCATGATTGTGCCGCCGCATTCCAGCCTGGGTGACAGAGTGAGACTCTGACTTAAAAAAAAAAAAAAGTATGAGAATGATTTTTCTTTTTTTTGGTGAGAAAGCAGGAGTTTATTAAGAATACAGAAAAGCTCTCAAGTGGGAGGGGACCCGAAAGAGGGTTGCCTGAGAATGATTTTTCAGTAATGCTTTTGCAACTGTTCAAAAGTCAGACTTTAAGTTCAGAGTTGTCATCAACACTCAATTTACTGCTTTGACTAATTTGTTACTTCTCTAGAGATTTATGCAAAGCTGAAACACGAAAATGTTTATTCTGCAAAGTTTATTTTCCGAAATAACTAAAATAGATGCTAGATTTCCAGAAATTTTTTCTTTCTTGTTTCAATATACTGTCCCTATTTTTTTTCTCTCTTAGTTTTATCTTTGAGAGAGTAAAAGAGTTATAATGGACTACTCTAGAGTTTGGGGCAATTTTAGCTCAAGTAATTAAAATAATCCCCCCTTTCTGTGCATAATTTATTTCTCTGACACCTTTAACTGATCTCTTGGATTATACCCTGGAAGGTTTGTTGCCTAACTGTTTTATGCTGATAATGGGTCAACTCAGGACTACGTTGTCCAAAGAGGCCTAAAAATGTGTGACAGGAAGTCATCATTGTGATTCCTTATGGTGAAATAGAGTCCATCTTCCGTTTACTGATTTGTTGTCTTAATTTGTTAACTGTTGTGAGAACAAGTTCACATATCTTCATTTTCTACTCACATTAGCTCTTGGAATAAGCAATCCTTCAAGTTTTGTATAAAAACCTGAAATATTAACATTGCCTTTTGATAATGGTATTATGGATAATTTTATAATATATTACATAGTATTTTTAAAGATAATAATAAAGTACTTTTATAATCAGAACAAAACTACTTTAATTTGGACTTTTCAAAGTTATTATCTAGCTAAAGTAGTATTTCACCTTTCACATTTTAAATGTATCTCAACAGTCTCTCTTTTTCCAATGTTTTAAAGGTGTCTTCGGGTACAGTGCTCAATAGGTTAATATTTAGTAAAATTACTCATCTTCATTACTCTTAGTCATCATAGAATAAGAATTAGAAATTATAAATAGAGAAAATTTTATGGCTACACTTTTTTATGGTCCCAGTATACCCCACTAATTTATCCAGTGCCATTCACTGCCTCACAGAAGTAGCAGTTGAACACCCAGAAGAAAAGGTTTTGTTTTCTGTAGTTATGAAGGATTCAGTTTGGAAAATATGCAAACATGAGACATCTACAAAATAACAAGGTGAGAGGGGAAAAAACTGAAGAAGAAATTAAGAAAGATATTATAAGAGATGAGTGAAGGGTGAAACAGGACAAGAGTTGAATGGAAAGAGGGCTGAACTCAATTTTGCATTTCTCCTTAAGAGAAACTCAAAGAGAATCTAAAAACTCAGCTCTCACATTTATCCAAATAGCCAATCTATGTTACTTCTACAGATAAGTGTTTGAAAACTATCATCCTCATCTTTAGGTAATATCTACTGAGGGACAAAAGCACCCTGAGGGATAAACAGTTAAAATGACAGACTAGTTCATTTTATACAGAGGTGAAAAGAAGCATATACTACTTGTTTCAGAACTGAAATGCTAAGTGAAACTGTAAGGTATGAGAAACAGGGTCACAGATGTTACTTGTTGAGTTTGAGATCAACAGACCAGACTCAGTAGACAATAGAAACTTGAAAATTGGGACCACTGATAAAAATTTTAAAATTAATAGTTTTAAAATTTAGAATAGTAGCTCCCATTCATCTAACTCTGATTTCAGATCATGCTCTAGAATTTATTTTGTAATAGTGATGATAGAGATACAAACTCATACGAGTATAAACAATGACTTAAAATTGCAAACTTAAAACTTTAAAAAAATAGCTTGAGTGAATTGATCCATCCCGTTTTGTCCCCCAGACTCCTCGATGTTACCCAGTACTTTAGTATATCTCTTTTTTAGTTTTAAAAGAGTTTTGTGCATATTGCTCAAGTAAACAATCATCTCCTTTTGGACTTTTAGGAATATTCACAGAAAGAGAACTCTCTTTCTCTCCAAGTTCATTTACCTTTCAAATCTCTTGCTTATCTGTATAAATGCATATGTATCTATTTTGATGTATCTATATGTTCAATAGCCTCTAGGAAGTTCAGATTTTCTTTAATTTTATAATCCTTCTAAATGTAAAATATCTTTCGGGTTATTTATTGTGTTCCTTTGGATAGTTTATTATCAACAATTTCTTAAATCTTTAGTTATACAATGATTCAAGTTAACTGTAATTACACACAACCTAAACAGAGAATCTTCCTAATCATGAGATATTGGGAATCTATAGTTTAGCTGATTTCTGTTTCAGTAAAATGAGGCTTAATAAAATGGAGATAACACCATCTAGTGCTACAAGGTCTCAGTATAAATTAAGTAATGCCAATGAAAATAATGTACTTGGAATTCCTTGAGAAAAAAACTGTATAACATTTGGGACATCATTATTGATGATTAAATTGTAGCTAAGTGCTAATGTTGACTGAGTCTCTGCCATATTCTCAAGACACAGTATGCTAAATTCTTTACAGTTGCTCCTTGTATTTAATCCTCAGAACTCAAAAATATAGGCACTGTTATTGGCCCTCTTTACTGATAAATAATTGAAGCAGAGATACTTTAAATAATCTTTCCAAGGACATATTATTGCAAGTCAATTTTATTTTCAGTAATTAAAACTTGGTCAACCTAATTTTAGAGGATAATTTCTTCAGTGCTAAACAAGCGTTTCCCAATGTGGACTACTCAGATGAATTCATTTATTTCAGTAGTTATTTTATTATCCTAGTGTATATTAGTAAAATACAGCACATTTAACCAACAATTTCACAAATATAATTTTTATAATAGATATTTAATTTTTAAAAGTGAATTAATTTTGATATAAATGTGAGATAATAATATAGGTGATGCTCCAATATGATACTCAAATCAGTAAAGTGGTATTTAATCAATTGAATTTTGGGAAATTCTACAGTGACCTATTGTGCATCTCCAATCAATAGCATATAGTTACACTATTCAGGACTAGTACTAGGGAAGACTGATGAATTGATTTTCAGTACACTCAACATTTCAGGAATTCCTTATTAACTCTCTGTCCACTTGATACTCTTAGGTTACCAAGATACCGATCTCCATGTAATCAGTGTTCATCTCCTCTTTCTAAATTTATCTGATTTATGTTCATTCCTTAAATGTCATGATTCTTGGGAAATTATCTAAGAAGTTTCCTCTATAAGCTAAATGCTTGCAACAGCGACATTTATTACCTAGATTATAGGCATGAACAATTATAGCTATTTTAGACATTGTGTCACAAGCAGAATGTTATTTTCAGGTAGAAGGACTGGATTTTTTTTAACGTTCCTTAAATCAGACCAGGTAATTATGATGTTAAACTAGTTGTGAAGATGACTCTCCTTCCATTACTAATAGTAATCAGATCATTTTGAAGTACAGTTGACCCAAAGGATCAAGTTTAAAATGACCCTGAAGAAATACAAGAAATGATCAGAGATTACTATGTACACCTGTATGGAAACAAACGCAAAAACCTAAATGAAATAGAGAACTTTCTGACATACAACCTCCTAAGGTTGAAACAAGAAGAAATTTATACCCTAAATAGGCCAATAACAATCCAGGAAATTGACTTCGTCATAAGAAAACTACCTATCAAAAAAAGCCCTGGACCAGATGACTTTCAAGCGGAATTCTACAAAACATACAAGGAAGGGCTGATACCAGTCTTACCGAAAGTATTCCAGACAATTGAGAAAGACAGAACTCTTCCCAAATCATTTTATGAAGCTAATATCACACTGATACCAAACCAGGTAAAGATCCAACAAGAAAATTAAGTTTCATGACAACTTTATTCAGTTAAATAATTTCAAGCCTTGTCTACAATTGTGAAGACTTGCTGAGCACCAGTTGTGTATCAGTCACTACTTTAGGCACTGAGAATACAAAGAATGTGGCATAATCCTAACTCTCAGATATTTTATTTGTTTTTCTCTTTTTTTAAATCTAATTTAATTTTAACTTCAGGGGATACATGTCCAAGTTTGTTACATGGGTATAAGGTATCACGGCGAGGCTTGGACTTCTATTGAAACAGTCATTCAAAGAATAAGCATGGTTTCCAATAAATAGTTTTTCAACCCCTGCCCTCTCCTCTCCCTCTTCCCTTTAGGAGTCTCCAGTGTCTGTTGTTGTCATCTTTATGTTTGTGTGCATCCAGTGTTTAACTCTCACTTATAAGTGAGAACATGTGTATTTGGTTTTCTGTTTCTACATTAATATGCTTAGAATAAAGGCTTCCAGCTGCATCCACATTGCTTCAAAGGACATGATTTTATCTTTTTTTTTTTTTTTTTTTTATTTGGAGTCTCACTCTGTCGCCCAGACTGGAGTGCAGTGGCCACTCCTGGCCACCGCAGCCTCAACCTGCTGGGCTCCGGTGATCCTTCCGCCTCAGCCTTCCAAATAACCGGAATTACAGGCATGCGCTACCATGCCCGGCTGATTTTTTGATTTATTGTAGAGATGAGGTCTCGCCAAGTTGCCCAGGCAGGTCT
>CAUYQG010083546.1:0-15133 GCA_963574415.1 Tarsius wallacei
CGGAATTGATGTGTAGTCTATATATATATATATATATATATATATATATATATATATATATATATATATATTTTTTTTTTTTTTTTTTTTTGTTTGGTTGTATATCTCTATTCACAAACAAGTGAGTACAGTGGCCGCTCCCGGCCACTGCAGCCTCTACCTGCTGGGCTCTGGTGATCCTTCTGCCTCAGCCTCCCAAGTTGCTGGAACTACAGGCGTGCACTATGACGCCCGGCTAATTTTTGCTTTATTGTAGAGATGAGGTCTCGCCAAGTTGCCCAGGCGAGTCTCGAACCTGCGGGCTCAGGCAATCTACTCACCTCAGCCTCTCAAAGCGCTGGGATTACAGGCTGAGCCACCAAGCCCGGCTATCTATATGTATTTTAAAAAACTAGAAGTCTTCCTAACTTAATTTTAATGAGGATAAGACCTTTCAGTGATCTTTTCATCCTGTTTTCATTAGGTCTCTCTGTTTGAGCTTCAAACCTCCTAGTTGGAATTTACAGTTCTGGTCTCATATGGAACTAAACAAAGCTGTGTGCTTACACAGACACACACACACACACACACACACACACACACACCCCAACATTTATATGTAATAAACTACTCTTTTTAAAAATCTTATAGCTGATTGTTTTACATAAGGATCTTACTTTGATTTCTTTATTCTTTCTGGATCACTAACTCAGAAATATACAAATCTCCAGTGCCCAAGAATAATCCTAGAGCATGGACTGATATGCTTGGACCCATTTCTTCCTCCTTGTCCCCCAAGTTTTCTTTTAATTATCTAATGTAAGAAGCCCCTGAACTTTGCTCTACATGGGTCCAAAGGGACATCATTTAGACTGAAGGTTTAGCCTCAGTTTGCTTATTTACAGCTCTGCATTTTCTCTGAAAATAACACTTTTACTGGAGAGCCTCATGTCTGGAGATGTACTAGGCTTCCAGGTTGGGCATCAATCCAAGGCTTTCCAGAGTGCCCAGGGGGTGCCCTGAGTGCCAGGCCCTAGGGAGAAGGAAGACATAGGACATGTAACTCGGTTAGAGTCCTCAGACAGCCTGCTTCTCATTTTTTGTGGTATTGACTGAAAAAAGCAAGATTGCAAATAGTCGTTCAGAGGACATTGTGGGGAGGGATTGTAAGTGATGGCAGGATTTGAGCTCAGCCCTGAAGAAAATGCAGAACTTGAATAAACAAGAGGTGCTGCATAAGTGAGGGTCCCAGGACAGAATGGTGTTGCATGAAGGGTGTGTGACATTCTCTGTTACCTATCACTGGGCCACCTGCTGCAGGGACCTCGGTCAGGTCACATAACTCATGCTGGGAAGACCACATAGACCGTGGGCATTTCTCTCCCCCCCCTCCCCAGGCTCCTAGAACATTGCCGGAAACATAAATACCTCTCCAGCTCCGGGGAGGTCTTCGCCCTCCTGGTCAGTAGCCTCTTAGAGAATCTGCTGGACTACAGAACCATTGTCATGCATGACGAGAGCAAGGAGAACCGCATGAGCTGCACCGTGAACGTGCTGGTACGTGTCAAGCCCCCGGCATGGCGAGAGGGCACTGCCAGGCCACCCCTGCACCCCATAGCCCAGCTCTCGGTAGATCTCGCAGACACAGGGGCCCCCCAGGGCTCCTTCATGGGCTCTGTGTCCCACTGAGTCTCATTGGAACTGCTCATTCAGCTTGGGACTCACAGACACCTGCAAGCAGTCATAGACCTCGAAGATAAATTTGGAAGTGGGTGAAAAATGCAGCACAAGTTCTTGACTTGGCTTTTTCTGAAGGCCATCCCCTGCCTGTTTTTCTGTCTCATTTATTTAAAAGTGACGGCTTTATTATTGGGATGACAGCACACAGATGAATATACATCAGAAACTCACAATCCCATGAATCAAGAGTTAGTATGTGAAATCCTCATGATGGTAGAGCTCGTTGACCTTACTTTTCCCAAAACATATGCTAACTGGACCTCAGAGGTTCAGATTGCCAGGCATTCCTCCACCTACCACCTCCCTGATTCCCCGAGGAAACACTGTCTCTATGAATTGAGTATGAGCCAGGTATCTTTCCCTTAGAAGGTTTCTCACACTTCTCAGAAATATGGCCCTTAATCTTCTTTATAACCTGTCGCTTCTTTTTCATATGGGGGTATTAGTAAAAGGAAACAGTGAACTCTTTGGAAAAGGTGATACCATTAAAAAGCAAACAATTGTGGTTTGGCCATTTTCATGGCAAGTTCATCCATAGCTCTTGACTTACATTAATATTTTGTGACCTTCTTTTTCTGGCAGAATTTTTATAAAGAAAAGAAGAGAGAGGACATATACATAAGGTAAGCTGAAGGAAACTTACTGCTTTTGCTGTTTATTTCATAACTTTCTGATTTTTTTTTTTAAGTGAATAAATACTGTGCCCCTCGGCCGGGCACGGTGACTCACACCTGTAATCCCGACACTTTGGGAGGCCACGGCGGGAGGATTGCTTGAGCCCAAGAGTTCCAGACCAGCTGGGGCAAAATAGCAAGATCTCATCTCTACAAAAAATAAAAAAAACATGCTGAGTGTGATGGCACACGCCAGCTCCTCGGGAGGCTGAGGCAGAAGGATCACCTGAGCCCAGAACGTGGATGGTATAGTGAGCCACGATCATGCCACTGCAACTCTAGCCTGGGTGATAGAGTAAGACTCTGACCCGAAAAATAAAATATTTTTATGCCCCAACACCACGTTCGCTGCCTTGAGAGACACCTAAAAGTATATGATATGCTCCATTCACCCTGAAAGGATAAACTCTTCAGACAGATACACAAATAAGTACAATAAGAAGGAGTGCATGAGGCCATGTCAAGGTTCAGAGGAGGGATAGAAGACTTCTGGCCAGGGTGGACAGGGGAGACTGCACAGGTCAAGGTACAAATACCAGCCAAGAAGTCTTAGCCTGGAGTCCATGAACCTTTGGCCATAAAACAGACTTCAAATAAACTACATGCTTGTTCTTGAAGGGAGAGTCCATAGCTTTCATTAGCTTTCCAAAGGGGTCCAAGACCTAAAAAACTAAATTAAATGAAACACCACTGCCTTAAGAAAAGAGAGTAAAAAAAAAAGAAAAGAGAGTAGACCAGAGAGAGTAGGAAAGACCCAGAGGCAGGAGGTGGCACATGGAATAAAGAAATGAGGAACTGGCCATGTGCAGTGGCTCACACCTGTAATTCCAGCCCTTTGAGGACTGCTTGAGCCCAGGAGTTCCAGACCAGCATCGGCAACATAGCGAGACCTCGTCTCTACAAAAAAATTTAAAAATTAACTGGGTATAGTGATGCACGCCTATAGTCCAAGCTACTTGGGAGGCTGAGGCAGAAGGATCACCTGAGCCCAGGAGTTCAAGGCTGCGGTGGCCGAGATCGTGCCACTGCACTGCAGCCTGGGTGACACAGTGAGATACCAGCTCAAAAAGAAAAAAAGAGGCTGGGCTTGGTGGCCCAGCCTGTAATCCCAGCACTTGGAGAGGCCGAGGCAAGTGGATTGCCTGAGCCCACGGGTTCGAGACCAGCCTGGGCACCTTGGCAAGACCTCGTCTCTACAATAAACAGGAAATTAGCTGGGTGTGGTAGCGCATGCCTGTAGTTCTGGCTACTTGGAAGGCTGAAGCGGAAAGATCACCAGAGCCCAGCAGGTCGATGCTGGGTTGGCTGTGAGCGTGCCACTGCACTCCAGCCTGGGCAACGGAGTGAGATGCTGACTCAAAAAGAAGAAGAAAGACCCAACTCTTGGCCTAAGAGGAAGAAAGTGTTCCTGCACTGTAGTGGGAAGGTATTAGGCAGGGCATCAGGTGGGGCCTGGTTGTGGAGTGACCTAAGTGTTCGACCACCTCTCCAGCCATGGTTGTCTCCTTTCTCCCCTTCTTTAACCAGATATTTGTACAAGCTCCGAGATTTGCACCGAGACTGTGAGAACTACACGGAAGCTGCCTACACGCTTCTCCTGCATGCCGAGCTGCTGCAGGTGAGTGGTCAGGAGGCTGCTTCAACAGGTTGAAAGCCTGCAGTATGCCAGCCATCCCGTCCTTTGGGACTGAATTCTAGACGCTTCAAGATTGTGATGGGAAAGAACCAGAGTCAAGGGATGGTTTTGTATCCAAGAATATTCTTATCCCTTCTTAAATAGGCGCAGCTGATTTTTAGATCAAGGTTGGGGAGATGTCGGTTAACTTTTATTTTAAGATCTTTAAGTAGAGGAGTACAGCTTATTGGCTTCTGGTAATTGACACTAATGAAAGAAATAAAATGCACATTGATGAATATTTTTAAAGGTTTATAGGCTGGGCTCGGTGGCTCAGCCTGTCATCCCAGCACTTTGGGAGGCCGAGGCGAGTGAATTGCCTGAGCGCATGGGTTCGAGATTAGCTCAGGCAACTTGGCGAGACCTGGTCTCTACAATAAATCAAAAATTAGCCGGGCATGGTAGTGTGTGTCTGTAGTTCCAGCTACTTGGAAGGCTGAGGCGGAAGGATTGCCAGAGCCCAGCAGGTCGACGCTGGGGTGGCCATGAGTGTGCCACTGCACTCCAGCCTGAGCAACGGAGTAAGACTCCGACTCAAATAAATAGTTTATAAAACCACAGAGAGATGAGTTATAAGCAAATATACTACCACAGAAGTACTTTTCTATTTATACTTTCTCTTTAAATAAAATATGTTGTGTCATGGGTATAAATGCATCTCTATGTCATGAATCCCAAACACTGACTTCTAACCCTGACCACCTCGTCTAACTTTGGGTTCACGTATAAACTGTTTTTTGTAGTTTTGTTTGTTTGTTTGTTTGCATTGATCGTTGAATGACTAACAGACAGCTCAAACATGTCAGTAGCAGGAACCTTTATTTCCCACTCTCTTCCTTTCCCCAATCCATCCTGCTTGTCTTAACATTTCACATAGCAGCACCATCAATCGACTACATTGCTCAAACAACTATGTTGCAGTCATCTTTTATTCCTCTTTTATTCACCACCTTCCACATTCTCCACAAGCAGGAAGCATGACCCCACTGTCCAAAATGTGCCCTAACCCATTCACTTTTCCTTATCTCCGTTGTTGCCCACTCCACTCCAGGCTGCCAGCATCTCTCACCATGAGTAATGCAGCGGCCTCCTGTCATATCTCTCTGCCTCTACGCTTGTCCCCAGCAATTCACTTGCTTTAATAATTAAATTTTTATGTCGTACTAAAATAATTCACATGCACTGTTCTACACCCTAATTAAAAACAAGAGTCCCCTGCCTCTCTACTTCCCAAAGGAAAGTCACAATTCGTATTCAAGATTAGGGCACGAGAAAGCTTACTGTGCATGGCCCAGGGGGTGAAACTTGGTGACTGTGGATTTCACTGTAGGAAGATCAGAAGGAGACCCTGTAACTATAGGTCTCTTCATTTGGGTTACTTGGAAAATTAAACTCTCCTATCCTGGTGTAAGGTATGAGATGTGGATGCAGCTCTTTTCCCCAGAGTGCTATCTGATTGTTAGATATAGTTTATATTTTCCTTATTAGTATAAGATCCCATCTTTATAAAATACTAAATTCTTATTTTGGGGGGAGGGGTCTCTAGGTTTTATATGCTGTCTATTCAGGTACCGGCACCACACTGTTTTACTTACTAATTCTTTATAGTGTGTTTTATTATCTGGTAGTTATTCTTTTTTTTTTTGAGTCAGAGTCTCACACCGTCGCCCAGGCTGGAGTGCAGTGGCACGCTCCCGGCCACCCCAGCGTCAACCTGCTGGACTCCGGCGATCCTTCCGCCTCAGCCTTGCAAGTAGCTGGAACTACAGACGTGCACTACCACGCCAGCTAATTTTTTTGATTTATTGTAGAAACAAGGTCTCACCAAGTTGCCCAGGCGGGTCTCGAACCCTCAGGCTCAGGAAATCCACTCGCCTCGGCCTCCCAAAGTGCTGGGATTACAGGCTGAGCCACCGAGCCCAGCCAGGGGTAGTTATTCTTGATGCTCTTCTTTTTCAGAGTTTTCCTACCTATTCCTTTTTATTTTTCCATATGGACTTTGGAATCATGAAACTTAACAATTGATTTAGTGAGAATTTACATGTTTATGAGATAGTGTTTGCTTACCCAAAAGCATGGTATGGCTTCCTTGTTTGTTCACGTCTGCTTTTGTGCCCTTCAATGGCGTGTTCAAGTGTTCTGCATACACGTCTTGCATATTCCTGGCATACCTTCTCTACTCTTAGAAATCTTATCTTTTGAGGTTTATTTTTGTTTGTTTGTTTTTTCTGTTCTTTTCTGTTTGGTTATTATCTCTGGGCCTGAAATCTATTTCCAAATTAATTTCTCATCCTGCTACTCACCCCTCTTATTGTGAGTAGCAGTTTTTCAGTTGACTGCCTTATGGGCTGAGGAATACAACTATTATGTTTTCGTGTCATGACAGTTTGACCTTCTCCTGTTCATTGTCATACTCCTGATTTGTTTCTTTGATCTGATTGTGTTCATGACACCTTCATTACAACAGCCGTGTTGACTAGCAACGTCACTTTGTTCCTGACTTTCTTGGGAATGTGGGCATCTGCCCATTTAGCACGATATTTGTTTTGGAGCTGGCATGTGTATCTGTGTGTTTGGAATTTTGCTGTTTAGTAAATAATCTAGGCCGAGTGCAGTAGTCCACACCTGTAATCCCTACACTTCGGGAGGCCGAGGGAGGAGAATTGCTTGAACCCTGGAGTTCAAGACCAGCCCGGGCAACAGAGCGAGACCTCATCCCTTCAAAAAATCAAAAAGTAGCGGGGTGTGGTGGTGCGTGCCTGTAGTCCCAGTGACTTTGGTGGCTGAGGTAGAAGGATCCTTAAGCATAGGGGGTAAGGGCTGGAATGAACTGTGATTGTGCCACTGCATTCCAGCCTGGGTGACAGAATGATACCCAACTCAAAATAAGTGAAATCTAAACTGCAATATGGATGAGTAAATATATATCTTTTTTTATACTTTTGGCTGAATATTTGTTTCATGGATCCCTTTCATTAGTCTATTGCTTTAACCTTTTCTGTGGCTTCTGTTTCCTTTCAGTGGTCTGACAAGCCCTGTGTGCCGCATTTGCTTCAGAGGGACAGTTACTACGTTTATACCCAGCAAGAGCTGAAGGAGAAGCTTTATCAAGAAATCATCTCCTATTTTGACAAAGGCAAAGTGAGTGTTGGGTTGCTTTTGTTCTAGGGGAGGGAGGAGAATGACTATGACACCGCAGTGCAATTCCGAGGCTCGCCGCTTGGAATTAGTACAGACTGCACAGTTAGGGGCACCATTCCTTTTTTTTTTTTTTTTAATTTATTGTAGAGATGGGGTCTCACCAAGTTGCCCAGGCGGGTCTCGAACCCGCAGGCTCAGGCAATCCACTCACCTCGGCCTCCCAAAGGTGCGGGATGACAGGCTGAGCCACCGAGCCCGGCTAGGGGCACCATTCCTAACGAGCCTGCCCTCACCTCAGATGGTTTGACTGCACATTGGGAGGTCCCCAGACCATCTGCCTTTCTGACCAGCTCCCTGTACATTTGGCGAGTTCCCACAACACCGTCAGGTTTGATCATCTGTTGTAATGACTAACAGAACAGAGCAAAGTGCTGTCTTTAATTGTAGTTTTGTCAGAAAGGCTGAAGATCAGGACCAGCCAAATGAAGAGACGTATAGGATAAAGGTTTGGAAGCATTTCAGACACCCCCTACCTCACCCCCAAACTCAGGGTACGTCACTTTCTCAGCAAATCAACGTGTTCTGCAACCAGGAAGTTCTACCCAGTCCTCAGTGTACAGAGTTTTTATTAGGATTTCTTTATGTAGGCATGATGGGTTGAATCACTGACTATGTGACTGGACTCAATCTCCAGCCTTTTCTCCACCATGGAAGTCAGGCTGATATCATGTGGCTCAAAGCCCTAACCCTCTAATCACATGGCTGGTTTTTCTGGCATGTCGGCCCCCATCCTGAGAGTGTGTCTAGGAGCCCTCCATAACTTAACCGCAATAGCATAGATTTCAGGTGTGATCTTCAGGGGTCCACCAGGAATAACAAAGATAATCCTACTACTTGGGAAATTCCACAAGTTTAGGAGTTCCATCCATATCACTGAGACAAAGACCACATATATATTTTTTTTATACAACAGTGCCTGGTGACTTATTCTCTATTGTTCCTTTGTACGTCTTTGAATTCTGATATTTATAATGGAAGAGAAAAATAAACGGATAAATTAAGTTATGAAAGGCAATACAGATCATTCATCTTGAAGCCATTGCTCCAGTGTTAAATAGAATGGGCAGCCCAGAGCCCCGTTTTCCATAACCATAATTTCACCTTTTAAATATTACTGAGGGTCAACTGGTACCATCATTTTCTATGACTTCTCAAGGGATTGTAGGTGAACACTTGGTACATACCCCTCCCCCAAGTCACTACCTGCTTGACACCATAGGCTATAGGAAACAAGCAACTTAAATGTCCACGGAGGCAAAAAGGCAAAATAAACATAGGAACTGGGCCAGGAAGTTGTGGAGTATCTGGTCAGTTGGAGAAAGCATGTCCAGCTGAAAGGCCTTTTAATTGAAAATGAAGGGGGAAAAAATAGAGGATTGAGAAAGAAAAATTCATTGTGCTGTCCAAACAAAAGAGATCATCAATCCAGCCAGTTTCAAGTGGCTGAGTAGTTCTTGTTTAGTCAGTGAAACCTGTTAGTTACATTACTAAATAAATTAATAAATAAGCCAATCATCAAGTAATCATCAAGTAATCATCAAGACAAAATAGATGTCATCTCCTTAGTGCTAATTACTGCTTTGGATTATTTTGAGACCTTTCTTCTAATTTAATTCTTCCTAAAGCCCTATTAATATTATCTCATTTTACAAGTGAAGAATTTGAGGCCCGGATAGAAAGTGCAGGTCAGACTGTCTGGCTTCTGTAAACTTTACTCTCTTAAAAGTTACCGAGGCCGGGCTCAGCTCAGCCTGTAATCCCGTGCTTTGGGAGGCCGAGGTGAGTGGATTGCCTGAACCCGCGGGTTCGAGACCCACCTGGGTGACTTGGCAAGACCTCATCTCTACAATAAATCAAAAAATTAGCCAGGCGTGATAGCGCGCCTGTAGTTCCAGCTACTTGGAAGGCTGAGCGGAAGGATCACTGGAGCCCAATCAGGTCGAGGCTGCGGTGGCCGGGAGCATGCCACTGCACTCCAGTCTGGGCGACAGAGTGAGACTTCAACTCAAAAAAAAAAAAAAATTGCCGAGGACCCCAAAGCACTTTAGTTTATGTGGGTTCCGACTGTTGATGTTTATACTCTTAGAAATTAAAGCAGAAGCATTTTAAATATTTACTTATTGTCTTAACAATAATAATAAACATTTTAGCTGTTAACATAAATTGTATACATTTATGCAAAATTATTATATTTACCAAAGAATTAGTGATGTGAGTGGTATTATTTTTGCATATCCCATTGACGTCTGGGTTAATGGAAAGTAGCAGGATTCTCTTCCCTGTTTCTACATTCGTTCCATTGCGAAATCACACATCATGTAACTTCTGGAAAGCGCCACTGTTTATTTATGAGAGAATGAGTGTGGAAAAAGCCAAAGTATTAGGAAGATAGTTTTGACCTCATGGACCCCCAAAAGGGGCTTGAAGACTCCCAGGGGACAGAGACCACATTTTGAGAACCACTGTGCTCTTCATTCTCCCTGTCTCTTATGTAACTGAGCATCTGGGGAAGAAAAGGGGGGAACTTACCAGGGTTGCTTCACTGGACTTCACTTCTGGGACTGGCTTCTTCACCAAGCCCACCTGATCTGGAATGGCTTTCCTATGGCTCATTTCAGAGCCTTTTCAGCGACCCAGGCTCTGAGATTTCAGAGGGGGCAAATTTGGCAAATGATGATTTTACAAGATTTAATTTAGGCCAGACTTGGTGGCTCAGCCTGTAATCCCAGCACTTTGGGAGGTCAAGGAGAGTGGATTGCATGAGCCCGCACGTTCGAGACCAGCCAGGGCAATTTGGCGAGACCTCATTTCTACAACAAATCAGAAATTAGCCAGGCATGGTAGTACGCCCCCATAGTTCCAGCTACTTGGAAGGCTGAGGCAGAAGGATCACTGGAACCTAGCAGGTCGATGCTGGAGTGACCGCAAGCATGCCACTGTACTCCAGCCTGGGCGACAGACTGAGACTCCAACTCAGAAAAGAAAAAAAAAAAGATTTAATTTAAAAATTTTCACGGCTAGGCACAGTGGCTCACACCTATAATCCTAGCACTTTGGGAAGCCAAGGCAGGAGGATCACTTGAGCCCAGGAGTTTGAGACTAACCTGGGCAACATAGTGAGACCTCATCTACAAAAAAAACCCAAAAAATATTAGCCAGGCATGGTGGTGTGCCTGTAGTCCCAGCTACTCGGGAGTCTGAGGCAGAAGGATCACCTAAGCCCAGGAGGCCAAGACTGCAGGGAAGTGTGATTGGTGCTACTACATTCCAGCCTGGGTGACAGAGTGAGACCCCACTCAGTCAATCAGTGAATCAATCCATCAAGTTTCACAATCGCTTGTGGGCTGCACACACATTTCCTCGGCAGCCAGAAACAGTGGAACATAGTCTCTAGCTAATAAGGACAGAGTAAGCCGGGCTCGGCGGCTCAGCCTGTAATCCCACGCCTTGGGAGGCTGAGGTGAGTGGATTGCCTGAGCCTGCGGGTTCGAGACCCGTCTGGGCAGGCGAAACCTCATCTCTACAATAAATCAAAAAAAATTAGCCGGGCGTAGTAGCGCACGCCTGTAGTTCCGGCTACTCGGAAGGCTGAGGTAGAAGGATCGCCGGAGCCCAGCAGGTCGAGGCTGCGGTGGCCGGGAGGGGCCACTGCACTCCAGTCTGGGCGACAGGGTGAGACGCCAACTCAAAAAAAAAAAAAAATAAGGACAAAGTAAGAAAGTACCGGATGTTGCATTTTGAATAGTATTCATCCTAGAGGCATTTCATGAAATACCAAAATGATGAGAAGTCTCCATCTGGGATGCCAGCCTTGGACACGGAAGGTGGGCAATAACCTGTAACTTACATGGTCACATGCACTCTAAGGCATTTTCTAAAACACTTATCCAGTAAGTAGAGAAATCAGTGCCCTACATGGAAAAACAGTTTGCCACATCCTTCACAATAGTACTGTTATTCTTTTTTTCATCCTCACAAATAACCTGCCTACACACGCAAAGGCAGACACACACCTAAAACCAGAGTCCCACAGAAGCCTTCTTTTCTGTCCTGCAAGATTTGCACATTCTCAGAACGTCAAGAGGAACCATCAGCAGCACTTTGCTCTGTTTGGGGATACGTGGTATTCTTCATGTCCTGCGAACAGAATTACAAAAGACACCTCCTGGCAAAAGAGCCATGATACCCTGTCTTCTCGATGTCAGGGAACAAAGATTTAGTTGATCCAAGGGCTGAAGCAAGTCAGGAGTTGCTACAGAAACTCAACCCATGTGGCTTTCACTCCTCCCTTGTGACTCTCCAGTGGCTTTTGCCACTGCATCTGTGACTGCTTTGTTCTCCACTTCTAACCCTGCTTTTCTTCTTCTGAAGATGTGGGAGAAGGCGATCAAACTGAGCAAAGAACTGGCTGAGACGTATGAGAGCAAAGTCTTTGACTATGAGGGCCTTGGCAATCTCCTGGTAAGTCTGGGTCAAAATATGTAAAGCCTCCAACACTGTTGCTAGAATGAGTGCTCATGAAAATGTTTTGGTAAGTTGGAGAAAGTCAGGGTGAACAATGTTCTTTACAATGGAAACGTCAACCTTGCTTGAAATTAAAAAAAAAAAGATGTGGCCCCAAGATTTTGGTCGTTATTTTTCCAAATTCTCCTTTGTGGAAGGTTTGGGGCTGTGGTTGCCTCGAAGGGGTGGTAGAATTTTGGCCTCTGATAACAGTGACCAGGTTTGCCTTCCCCTGCAAGGTTCAGGAACCCCAATGGTAGCTCATTCTTCCCAGTGGCATATGTTTTCTTTTCTTTTCTTTTCTTTTCTTTTCTTTTTTTTGAGTTGGAGTCTCACTCTGTCGCCCAGACTGGAGTGCAGTGGCCGCTCCCGGCCACCGCAGCCTCGACCTGCTGGGCTCCGGCGATTCTTCCGCCTCCGCCTTCCAAGGAGCTGGACCTACAGGCGCACGCTACCATGCCCGGCTAATTTTTTGATTTATTGTAGAGATGAGGTCTGGCCAAGTCGCCCGGGCGGGTCTCGAACCCGCGGGCTCAGGCAATCCACTCAAAGCGCAGGATTACAGGCTGAGCCACCAAGCCCAGCTGGTATATGTTTTCCTGTGGACCCTCCATATACCTGGTCATCCCCTCTTCACCTCACTCATTCTGCCATCCGTTAGCACAGTTCATATTTCAGACATTTGTGGCCATCATCTGTTCATCAGAAATCGCTTCTTATGTGGTCCACATCTTCAAGGCCCTGCTGAATGAGTGAACTACTCATCTTTAAGGCTTCCCTTATTTTTCTAAGAGTGTCGCTGTGCACAGCTTGGTGAGTTGAAAATACTTCCCCAGATCTTGATTCTCTTTCTCCTGAACGTCACGGGGCTACTTGACGTTTACAGTTCCCTGAACCTGAGTGTTGCGCTTGGATGTAGGCCCAGTTCAACTACTTAAAAGCAATGTAGCAGGCCACATGTGGTGGCTCCTGCCTATAATCCCAGCACTTTGGGAGGCCAAGGCAGGAGGATTGCTGGAGGTCAGGAGTTCAAGACCAGCCTAAGCCACATAGCAAGACCCCCCCCATCGCTACAAAAAAAAATAAAAGTAGGCAGGCATGGTGGCATGTGCCTGTAGCCCCATCTGTTGGAAGGCTGAGGCTAGAGGATCCCTTGAGCCCAGGAGTTCAGGGTTACAGTGGGCCATGATCGTGCTATTGCACTCCAGCCTGGGTGACAGAATGAGACCCTGTGTCTCCAAAGAAGAAAAAGAAAAAGAGAACAAAAATAGCCTTCTGAATGCCCAATGGTAGGCAAATGCAATATTGCCTGTGATAATTTTTAGTAGAGAAGTTACAAAAGGTTAGGTCACTCATTGCCATGGAACAATAGTTTATCTGAGGAGCGGTTTATCAAGATCATTTTGGAAAAAATTTACCAACACACCATACCAGCTCCTGCCATCACACAGAAAAAAAAAAAACCTCACGTATTGATTTCATCAACCAAACTGAGGTAAGATGCTAGTAATATAGCATGTTGCCTAAGAAAACATATATCCTTATTGTTTTTATCATTATTATTTTGAATCAGGATCTCACTCTGTTGCCCAGGCTGAAGTGCAGTGGCACCATGACAGTTCACCACAGCCTCGAATTCCTGGGCTCAAGCGATCCTTCCACCTCAGCCTCCCTAGTAGCTGGGGCTACAGGTGTGTGTCACCACACCCAGATGAATTTTTTTTGTAGAGATGAGGTCTTGCTGTGTTACCCAGGCTGGTCTCAAACTCCTGGGCTCAAGCAGTCCTCTTACCTTGGCCTCCCAAAGTACAGGGATTACAGGTGTAAGCCACCATATCTGGCTGAAAACATTATTTTGACAGAGAGGTTCGCCTGGATAGAGTAGTAATATTAGCATGCTAACCGTTGTGGGGGAGGGGTTTAGGGGCATCCCTCAAAGCTCCCAGGTCTGGCTACCTATTTTGCTTTCTTTAAGATCAACTCTTTGAGCCTCAGCCAGGAAGCTATGTCCCTTGTGGAGAATGAAAGATAAAGGTGGTACCAGATACTGAAAAACAGAACATCATCACCACCTTCTGGGCACTTGTAACCGAACCAGAAACTTTAATCCAAACCACTTGAATGAACTGAGAAATTCTTTATCTTCTTCCATGTATCTCTGATTAAGGGCGGCCACCTTCCATGAATCTCAGAAAGCCCTATTTATCCTTTTAGGGGGTCCTGAACCCCCTTCAAGAAACTGCTGAAAGCTGTGCTCTACCTTCCTGTGCAGAGTTCGAGTATGCACACACTTCTGCACACAACCTCAGGGATGCGCAGCCTTTCAAGGCCCGTTCCCAGACCCCAGATCCGGCACGTCTGATTCAAGAAAAGGATCGCCCTCTTCTGCACATCGCGTGTTTTCCTTTCTCTGCGTTGCATGGAAAACAACAAAGCAAACAGTCTGATCGTTCTTTTCTCTACCCCAGCAGTCCTTCTAACCTCCCCGTGGAATGTCTTGTTTTGTTTTCCAGAAAAAAAGGGCCTCGTTTTATGAGAACATCATTAAGGCAATGAGGCCTCAGCCTGAATACTTTGCTGTTGGATACTACGGACAGGGCTTCCCTTCTTTCCTGCGGGTAAGAAGCCCGAGGGTGGTCTTCACAGCCATTAGGTGATCTGAAGGAGGGAAGAGACTCATGTCTTTTCCAGATGGGCAACAGCGTGTCAGCAGCTGCCGACCTGTGTTCTCACTGTGGGAGGTCGAGGAGGGAGTCCACTTCCTGAGCTACGGCCTCTTAACCCCCCACCCCCCCCACCCCCCGGACACCCTGGTGTTCTGGCAGGCCTTTTGTGAAATGACTTTCCCCAGGTGGAAGGAAAACGGGAAAAACAGAACCACCCTCTCCTCTGGTCTGTTGCGATAGGTCAGGCTGGGGGAAAGCGAGGACTGACAGGTTTAGCTGTCTATTTTGTTTCCAGCCAGAGCTCATTTAAAAGCAACTATCCTGAGAACAAAAACTGCAAGAGTTTCTCGAAAACACACACGGTTTTTTGTTGCCGTTAATAGTGACAAGGACGGTATTTTTCTTCCAACAAATTGTCTATATTGTGATATTGATTTTACAGTTTATAAAACGAAAATGCATGACTCTCACCAGAAGGAAGACTCGTTTACAGCTGAGCTTTGCTTAAACGTATATCATCCATCTGCTTTCCTCTAATTTTAAAAAAAAAAGTGATAAGCCGGGCTCGGTGGCTCAGCCTGTAATCCCGCGCCTTGGGAGGCTGAGGTGAGTGGATTGCCTGAGCCCGCGGGTTCGAGACCCGCCTGGGCAGGCGAAACCTCATCTCTACAATAAATCTAAAAAATTAGCCGGGC
>CAUYQG010083547.1:0-15594 GCA_963574415.1 Tarsius wallacei
CCTTCCTTCCTTCTTTCTCTCCCTCCCTCCCTCCCTCCTTCCTTCAGTCTCACCCTGTCGCCCAGACTGGAATGCAGTAGCATTCTCACAACTCACCACAAGCTCGACTTTCCTGGCTCAGGTCATCCTTCTGCCTCAACCTCCCAGGTAACTGGATCTGCAGGTGCATGCTAAGTTTTAGATTTTTTTTCTGTAGAGACAAGGTCTTGCTATGTTTCCTAGGCTAGTCTTAAACTCCTGGGCTCAAGCAATACTCTTACCTCGGCCTCCCAAAATGCTGGGATTACAGGTGTGAGTCACTATACCCAGCCTCCATCCGGCTGTTTTCATCAGCTGTCTTCTCCGCACAGCACTTAAGGTTCCCATTCCACGTGGAATCATAGGCCTTCAAAGTGGAAAGAGCTCATAGACTGTTGCATTCACCCTTCTCATTTCCCATATGTGGAAACTGAGGCTGCACAAAATTAAGTGACTTGACAAAGTCAACCAGCCTTTAAATGACAGAGATGGGCTAAGAGCTAAGTTTCATGAGTCCTGAGGCAATGCTTTTCTATTACACAGACAAATGGCAGGGGAAAGTCCAGATAATAAATCAAGTCTACATGATTTCAGAAAGTTAGAACCTTGTAGCTTCATATGACTAGGGAAAGTGACCTAGGATAAATAAATACATTCCTAACTTGTATAGGTTTATTCCATAACTCATATGCCGTTCTAACTGATTTATTACAGAAGATTCATTCATTTAATTGTTTTATATGCTAATGCAATCTTCTCAACTAGATTTTAAAGTTCTGGCCAGGTGTGGTGGCTCATGCCTTTAATCTCAGCACTTTGGAAGACTGAAGCAGGAGGATTGCTTGAGCCCAGGAGTTCAAGACCAGCCTAGGCAACATAGCAAGACCTCAAGACCTCATCTCTATTAAAAAAAAAAATCGACATATTAGCCAGGCATGGGTGGCTCACTCCTGTAGTCCCAGCTACTCAGAAGGTGGAGGCAGAAAGAGGTCAAGGCTGCAATGTAGTTCTGTGTGTCTTCATACTTTTTTGTTTTTCAAAGTAATAGGCTCTTCTAAGCATTTAAAAAAATTATTAGGCTGGTTGTTTTCTTCTGTTTTTATTTTTGTGCTTGAAGTAATTTCAGACTTACAGAAAAGTTGCAAGGACAGTACAAAGAACATTTAAATATGCTTTGCCCATATTAGCCAAGTTTTAACATTTGCTTTATCTTTTATCTGTCTTATCTCTCTATTTAAATATACCTCTCTATTTAAAATGTACCTTTTTTCTAAACCATATAAGAGTAAGTTGCAAACATCATGTCTTTTTATCCTTTAATATTTCAGTTCGTATTTCATAAGAACAAGATTTTTTTAACATAGCCATCATATAGTTATTAGATATATAATAATTATCAAATATAAAATAGTTTCAGGACAGTTAACATTGATATAACACTTTAAAGCTCATTTTAATTTCCCCAATTATTCCCCAAATAGTCTTTGAAGAAATTTTGTCCAGTTCAGGACACTGTCTAGGATTATATGTTGCCTTTTTTGTCATGTCCCTTAAGTCTAATTTAATCTGGAGCAGTTTCTAGACCTTTTGTCTTTCATGCTATTGACATTTCCAATTAATGCAGACAGTTAGTTTATACAAGCTCTGACAATGAAGTTTGTGAACTTGCCACCATGCACTTACATTGGCAGCACTGTAGGAACAACTAAGTGAGGTTTCATAACCTTGTTATGCCAGTGTCTCACAGCTGTGTTTGTGTCAGCTTGTAGTGGTGTCTTGTTGAATGGCATTCATTACTGTTATTTCATGTTTTTGTGTGCTGTTACGAGAGTGTCGGAGCCTGAATTAGAGCAACAAACAAGCATTAAATTTCTTTTTAAACTTGGCAAGAGTGAAAGTAAAATTAGGGACATGTTAGTACAAGTTTATGAGGTTGATGTCATGAAGAACACGGCAGTGTACAAATGGATTAAACATCTTTCTGAGGGGAGAAAAAGCGTCACTGATGAAGGGAAGTCAGGAAGGCCAGTAACGAGCAGAACTGACAAAAACATCGCAAAAATCTGTCAAATTCGGCATCAAAATTGTCAACCGTCTGTGAGAATCACAGCAGACCAAATAAACATCAAGAGAAAAACAGGAAAATCTTAACTGAAAATCTTGGCATGGGAAAGGTGTGTGCAAAAATGGTCCAGAAGGAGCTCTTGCATCATGACAATGCACTAGTTCACACAGCACTTCCTGCAAGGGAGTATTTAGCCAGTAAACAAACAACTGTACTGGAACACCTTCCCTACTCAGCTGAACTGGCCCTCAGTGACTTTTTTCTTTACCTGAAGAGAAAAGAAATATTGAAAGGAAGATATTTTGATGACATTCAGGACACCAGGGGTAATACAACAACAGCTGTGATAGTCATTCCAGAAAAAAGAGTTCCAAGATTGCTTTGACAGGTGGACTAGGCACTGATGTCATTGCATGGCTTCCCAAGGGGAGTACCTCGAAGGTGAACATAGTGATATTCAGCAATGAGGTATATAGCACTTTTTCTAGGATGAGTTCGTGAACTTAATTGTCAGACCTCGTAGAATGAATCTTTTAAGATTCAGGTTTCTCTGCTGCTTTCTCATGATTAGACAGCGATCATTTTTGGTTGGGTTACAACACGAGTGATGTATCTTTCTCGTGGTATCACTTTGGGAGGCACTGGGTGTTTCTTTGTCTCCTGGTAACGTTAATGTTGTGGTTAAATAAAAAGCTACCCTGCTTCTACACTAAACACTATTATCCATCTTATAATTATTAAGTAATTTGTGGAGAGATATTTTGAGACTATGTAAATATCTGTTCTTCATCAAAATTCCCTATGCTGGATTTAGCATCTATCTAGCCAGAATTAGTGTGACTGTGATGGCTGCAAAATAGTAGTTTGGTAGCCCTATTTTATCTATTTGCCGTTCTTCCCCACCAGCCAGTATTTTTTTTTAAGTGCTCCAGAATGAATCTAATATATCCATATTAATTCAAACTTAATCTGAAGAAACAGCATTGCAGGGCCAGCAGGACTGCTACAGTAACTGGTTTTTACTCCAAGTCCGCATTTTAATTAATTAATTAATTTGTTTCTTTTTCATTCATTCATTCATTTGTTTGATTTGGGTTCTCACTCTGTCACCCAGGCTGGAGGGCAATAGCATGATCATGGCTCCCGGCAGCCTTGACCTCCTGGGCTCAAGTGATCCTTCAGCCTCAGCCTCCCAAGTAGCTGGGACTACAGGTGTGTGCCACCACGCCTGGCTATTTATTTTTATCTTTTTGTAGAGACGAAGTCTTGCTATGTTGCCCAAGGTTGTCTCCAACTCCTGGGCTCAAATGGGGCTCCTGCCTCAGCCTCTCAAAGTGCTGCGAGCACAAGTATGAGCCACCATGCCCGGCCACCAGCCAGCATTTAAAGCAACAGCTTTCCCTTCTTATTTATTTATCATTTTGGGCCCCTGAACTCTTGTTTTATTCAATTACAATTCATTAATTTCTCTCTCTCCCTCTTGCTGAAATTGTCTCAGATTTGACCAATTGGAACTCATCCAAGCTGGCCACTGTGTCCTTTTGACACGCCCCCATCGTTGTTTGAGGACTGGCACACATCAATCCCAGGCTCATCATGTTTCTTCCCTGCCACAGCTGTGAAATTAGCCTTTCTCCAAGAAGCTCAAATTCCTCATGGAGGCTGACATGATTTGTTGTTGTTGCTGTTGGTTTTTTTTGATAAACAGTCATGTTTAATGATACATTGTTCTTCACAGGGATGATGACTACAGAAACTTCTAATCTATTATCTGGGACTATACAACCCTGCAGCACAAACCAGTGGGCCCAATGTAAAATAAACTGGCTTCTTACTACAACTACCTTATAAACACTGGAACCTCTCTTCTCTCCAAAATGACCCTAATCTTACATGAAAACAGCTAGTGTGGGGGAAGCAGAAACCTAGCTATGTAGCCAAAAGTAAAAACCAAAGGAAAAAGAACAATTCGGTGGTTAGTTGGTGAAAAGCAGGAAATTCGGTGCCCTTCACTGTGGTTGGTTTGGTCTTCTTACTCTTGTTGTTTTTGACCCTCTTCTTCATCCCATCCGTGTTAGCTCTCAGCAGGTTTGAATAAGCCATCTGAAACTTATTCACTTCTTTGGAGCTCACCACAGTGCTGATCTTCTTTTTCCCATTAGTAACTCTTAACAGACACTTATTTGCGGGCTCAAAGCCCTCTACCGCACACTTCTTGGGGCTGGGCTTTGTTCGACTATCATAATTCTTTAAGGTGATGTACGCACTGCCTGATGTCTGGCACTCATGGAAGAGCCTGGTCAGCTCCATCAGGAAGTGTTTGCTCTCCAGCAGCACCATTTCTTCTTCTGTAGCTCCGCTGTGTCCGCGTAAACCCCCCGCTGACGGATTTTTAAAGTTCATGCCATGGAGGTCAGTCGTGTCCTTCTGAAATATAACTTCTTATTTCAACAGAAAACAGAATCTGGAATAGAAAGGCCTAAGTCTCACCTTAAATAGAAATATTCTGCCAGGTACGGTGACTCACACCTGTAATCCCAGCACCTTAGGAGGCAGAGGTGAGAGCGTTGCCTGAGCCCAGGGGTTTGAGACCAGCCTGGGCAACTTGGTGAGACCTCGTCTCTACAATAAATCAAAAAATTAGCTGGGCATGGTGGCGCATGCCTGTGATTCCAGCTACTTGGAAGGCTGAGATGGAAAGATCGCCTGAGCCCAGCAAGTGGTTACTGTGGTGGCCATGAGCATGCCACTGCACCAGCCTGGGAAACAGAGTAAGACTCTTACTCAAAAAATAAATAAATAAATAAATAAATAAATAAAATAGAAATACTCTGCTTATTTTTAAAAATTATTTTTTACAGGATTAGGAATTAGATGTAAGAAAGGAATCCATGGCAACAAAATGTATTCAAGTATCTAAAAGAAACATTTTAATTACACAGAAAATTAGTCTATAACACAAATCAATCCAATTAAAAACTTAATATTTTAAATGAGTTGAAAATCCTTCACCTACAGTACAGTGCCAGTGAAGATATAAGTTGTATTTTGGAGCTCTTTAACAAAGTCAAAATTACTCGGTTGGAAAATGGCATATAAACATAAACTCAAAATGTTATTTTAAATCTGCAATATGAAACACACAACATGAAGAAACAATATGAAATGTAAAGCCCTTAGTGTCTAGCATATTATAGGCGCTAACATTTTTATTAAATGAGTTAAGGAGAGTTAAGAAAAGAGTAACCACCCATTAGAATTCAGATAAAACTATGTACACGATTGTCATTAATAGATGCCAAGATGCCCTCCCTAATGGAAGAGTGTGTGGCCAGTTTCCAGTTTTAAATACCATTTATTTTAAAAATTGACTTTTTCTTTTAAGAGCCAGCTATGAAAGCAAAAAAAAAAAAAAAAATACAGATGAAAGAGCAGTATATTACAAAGGCAGGCTGGAGTTCATGTTGTCTTTGCCCAGGAAAAGCAGGCCAACCTAATCCGTGGCCTGTGGGCAGTGGCCCGTCATGGTGAAGCCAGCTGGTGACAAAACTACTGCAGCCCCCAGGCAATTAAATATCTAAGACTGGACAATCCTCCAATTACTTCCCAAGTGTTAAAACCTGCACCACAGCATATTGTACCTCACCATATGTTGTCATTAAATGTAGGAACTCACACTTCTGTGTGGCCCTAAAACTCCTGCAGGAGGAGAGAGCATGCCATATTTGCGCATGCAGCCAACGTGAGATCAGGCCGGGACATGGGAAGATATACCTGGCTTCGCACATCCACACACGTCCTCACACAAACCCTCGATTTATTCCAGGTTCCCTGGGCTTCTTAGCTGCCACATTTGTAACAGTGAGAAAGAAATTTAGATCAAAAGAGACCGCAGGGCAAGACAGGAGTCCAAAAGCGTGACTGGACTAGAGTTTCCAAGTCCTGCTGTTTGCTTTCAAGTAATGAAATAAGTGAACATAAAAGAGGAGGCCAGGTTAAAAAACAGAAAGGAGGCTGAGCAGGAAGCAGCAGTAAGACACCAGCGAGGAAGGATCAAGGTGAGCTGTGCCAGACCTGCTGAGGCCTGTTCATTTAGAGGGAGGCTTCCTCTGACTGGGCAAGCTTCAGAGCCTTTAAAAAATAAAAAATGTTTCTAGTGCTCAAGGAGATTGCAGCATACTACAGTGACAATGTTTCAGGATCTGATTGTAACGGATGGAAATAGGCCTCAGACAAATGGTCTCGGCTAGAAGAGACGCATATTAACAAAACGTACTGTGAACAGCTGCCATCAGGAGAAACGGTGCAACTCAGAAGAAAGTTGCAGTTCATGAGAAGCATTATCTGATTTACCTGTTCAAAAAGATGGGAATGCTCACACCTATAATCCCAGCGTTTTGGGAGGCCAAGGCATGAAGATTGCTTGAGCCCAGGAGTTCAAGACCAGCCTGGGCAACATAGCGAGACCTGGCCTCTACAAAAAATAGAAAAATTAGTCAGGCATGGTGCCTGTAGTCCCATCCACTTGGGAGGCTGAGATGGAAGAATCATTGGAGCCCAGGAGGTTGAGGCTGCAGTAGCCGTGAACATACCACTGTATTCCAGCCTGCGTGACAGAGTAAGATCCCGCCTCAAAAAAAAAAAAATATATATATATATATATAATAATGCTGAGAATATAGTGGATATACTCTAACTAATGTTTTGGAAGAAAATGAGGCAATGGCTGGGCACAGTGGCTCAGCCTGTAATCCCTTTGGGAGGCCAAGGCGAGAGGATTGCCTAAGCCTGGGGGTTCGAGACCAGCCTGGGCAACTTGGTGAGACCTTGTCTCTGCAGTAAATCACAAAAACTAGCCAGGCTTGGTGGCATGCATCTATAGTTCCAACTACATGGAAGGCTGAGGTGGAAGGATCGCCTTAGTCCTGCAGTTCAAGGCGGTGGTGGCTGTGAGCGTGCCACTATACTCCAGCCTGGTTGACAAGAGTGAGACTCCAACTCAAAAAGAAAAAAAGAAAATTAGGAAGAATTAACCCAGAGGAAGGTGGGAGCAGAAGCTATGCTTTCTCCTGTTGCCTGGTTATACAGCAGAGAAAAACCTTGCCACACTGACTCACCACTGCCTGCATTCCTAGGATGCTACTCAGAAGGCCAGAAGGGAAGCCGGGTGGCTCAGGATGACAAAGGGCCCTGCATGGGAGCCCTGTTGTATGTCTGTCTGCCCACAAGCAGAGGACTCCCTGTGGGGTGGAAGGAAGTGAAGAGAAATTAACCTTCATGTCATGACCTGGGTGACTAAACTGGAAAGTCTTCCCTGTATTGTTTGACTAGAGCTCCCTAACAAAAGAAGAGACCAAGGTGGCATTGTCCTATTACTGAGACCATAGAACTTGTCTCAGTGTCCTGTTCTCTGTCTCTGATTACATTTATGGTGGATCCTTGCTGAAGTTTGCTAACATAATTCTCTCTCTCTCTCTCTCTCTCTCTCTCTCTCTCTCTCGTTGGCTCTCACTCTGTCACCCAGGTTGAAATGCTGTGACACAATCACAGCTCACTGCAGTCTCGACCTCCTGGGCACAGATGATCCTTCTGTCTCAGCCTCCCGAGTAGCTGGGACTACAGGTGGGCACCACCACACCTAGCTAATTTTTTTTTTTTTTTTTGTAGAAACAATCTAACTATGTTGCCCAGACCAATCATGAACTTCTGGGCTCTTGCAATCCTTTCACCTCAGCCTCCCAAAGTTCTGACACTACTTTTACAATCCATGTGTAACACATTCAGTGGTAATGATAATAAAGTAGAAAGCCCCATTCTTTAAGAGAGCTTCCCAAATCCATTGCTATCAGGTGTGTGCCACCACACCCGGCTAATTTTCTTTTCTTTTTTTTTAAAAGAAGCAATGTCTCGTTATGTTGCCCAGGCTGATCTTGAACTCCTGGACTCAATCTATCCTCTTGCCTCGGCCTCCCAAAGTGCTGGGATTACAGGCGTCAGCTACACTGCCTGGCTACTATATCTTATATAGTGTAATGCATTTATAAAATAATTAACAACATCCCACACACCCTCCCTCCTCTCCCGGTCGCCCATTCCCCATGCTCTGACCTGCATCTTTTTCTGCATCACAAAGAGACAAGTGACAAGTGGCAGAAAGAAGTCTTTTTCTCAAACAACTTGCAGAATATTACAGGATGAAGGCCGTCTCAGTTCATTTCCTATATTTTTTATAGCTACCATGTAATTATCACTGATGTTCAAAATGAATGTCTGCCCCAATGCAAATTCTACATCCCGAGGGACGCAATTATCTTCATTATAGTTGTATTGCTATTCATTTTATTGCATTCAAATTTTTTACAATCCATGTGTAATACATTCAGTGGTAATGATAACAAACCCCAAACAAATGGGGTAGAAAACCCCATTCTTTAAGAGAGTTTCCTGAATCTCTTACTGACAGGAACAAGGTAAATCAACAGTGGTCCGGGGTTCCTCTGGGAAGGTTCTTTTTGCAAACAGGATGGGTGCAGAGCAACTCTTCTTAACATCTTCGTGGAGACGAGACAAAAAAGCAAGGCCAGAATTCCTTCCTTTTTTGAGTCTTTCACTGTGAAAGAAAACCAAAGAATAAGAATTTTAAAAATACTGCTCCAAGGGTCAATGCTTTCTATCATTATAATAATGCCATTTTTTCTGGCGTTATTTACTTTTGTATACATCCTCATGAGACACGGGCAGGTTGAGGAGTGAATCTGGGCATTTGTAAATAGCTGAGTAAACTAAGAATTCAAAAACACTCCTTTAAAGGTAACGGAAGAGGATCGGGTGTGGAGACTCACACCTGTAAGCCCAGCACTATGGGAGGCTGAAGCACAAACTTGAGCCCAGGAGCTCAAGGTCAGTTTACGCAACATAGTGAGACCTCGTCTTTACAAAAAAAATCAAATCAGCTGGACGTGGTGACACGCCTGTAGTCCCAGCTACTCAGAAGGCTGAGGCAAGGGGATCACCTGAGCCCGGAAGGTTGAGGCTGTGGCAGCCATGATCGTGCCACTCCACTCCAGCCTGGGTGACAGAGTGAGACCCCCAACTGAAAAAAAAAAAAAAGATAATGGAAAAGAAGCGTAAAGCTACTGATTGTCTAGTTTGGGTGATAAATGAAAACTTGATTTAATTATAAAGATAATAACAATTTTTGACATCAGAAAGCAGTAAAAATGTAATGTTAAGCCTAGTGCACAGAGTTATAGACCTGTTGTTTCCTTAAATATTCTGGGCTACTAATTGTATTAAAACTTCTAAAGAACCTCCAAGCACACTTATAATCACAAAATTAGTGCAATAATGGCTAATTTCGTTTTTTCCTCTTCTCTAAATCTCATGTGTCTATAAGCACTTAATATCAAAAAAAGCACTCTGTTCTGGAAGTCAGTGTGTAAAGAAGTGCACATTTTAGATAATTCAGTCAAGCAGACCTTACCATGAAGGAAGCAATTTAGAATTTTAGAGGCAAATACTTAATTGTTGCTTAAAAGTCAAAAATAAAATTTTTCTTCCTGCAATGTACCGTTTTCTTTTCTTTTCTTTTTTTTTTTTTTTGAGTCAGAGTTTTACTCTGTTGCCCAGGCTGGAGTGAAGTGGCATGGTCGTGGCTCACCACAGCCTCAATTTCCTGGGCTCAGATGATCCTTCTGCCTCAGCCTCCCAAGTAGCTGGAACAACAGGTGTGCACCACCACATCTGTTTGTTTGTTTTTTTATAGAGAGAGAGATGAGAACTTGTTATGTTGCCTAGGTTGGTCTTAAACTATAGGGCTCAAGCAATCCTCCCTCCTCAGTATCCCAAAATGTTGGAATTACAAGCATGAGCCACCAGGCCCTTGGACTCCTGTAATGTATTACTATTAGAAAAACTATAATGTGACATTTTAAAGCTGACACTAGAACTTAAGAGAATGGTTACAAATGCTAGTAGATGGAACTAGATTCACAATTCATCCTCTCATTGTCTTAGTAAATCTTTCTAAACTTTCAAAGCAAGGTTCTCATTCAACCCACTGTTGCTCACAGAGTTCCTTAGAGCAAAACTTTCATACATGGCTGAGACAGTTGGCGAAATCTCAATCACCTCTGAAGTGAGATACCTGAAGTCATAACCAGATCACAGCCCTGCCTGTCCTCACATTCGCAAGCAGGTGTAACAAGGGTTGACACCACTTGTGCAGACAGCAATTACATGCCTAAAGCTTGAAGTCAAACAAGTGAAGACCTGCTGTCTTCCTTCATTACCTTCTGTTTCTTTTCTATGGAAGAAGAAATCAAGACTTCAATATAAGCTCAGAAATGATTGAAAACTGAATTCAGTCTTCAAGATGAATAGGTCCAAAGTATTAGGCAACTTAATAATTCACACACACACAAAAGTTCGAGAAATGGCATTAGTATGGATTTGAAAAACTTATACCTTATAAGGTATTGTTAAATGTTACCATTTATAAATAAATATTCTAAACTGGGGCTTCTCTTTTCTTTTTTTTTTTGAGTTGTTGTCTCACTCTGTCACCCAGACTGGAGTGCAGTGGCCGCTCCCGGCCACTGCAGCCTCGACCTGCTGGGCTCCGGCGATCCTTCCGCCTCAGCCTTCCAAGTAGCTGGAACTACAGGCGCACGCCACCACACCCGGCTAATTATTGATTTATTGTAGAGATGAGGTCTCGCCAAGTTGCCCAGGCGGGTCTCGAACCCGCGGGCTCAGGCAATCCACTCACCTCGGCCTCCCAAAGCACGGGATTACAGGCTGAGCCACGGAGCCCGGCTGATACATTTAAATGTAACTCAAGGATTTTCATGGCTTCCCTTTGTTTGCAAAGCCACCCATTGATGCCCCTGTCCCCGCTGGGCATCTCCCATGCCTTGGGCCCTGGGCTCACCATCACAGGGTGTCCAATCCTGGGGCAGATGTGCCTCCTGCCTCCTTGCAACCCAGGGGGAATAGAGGCCCCAGCAGGTGCTCACTCCACCCCCTTACCCAACCCCCACACTGGGCCACTCTGTTGGGGGACCCTTTATCCCAGAGCCCCGAGCAGTTTCAGCCAAGCGGGTGGCCTGGAGTGCTGCTGAGTAGGAAAATGGGAGCAGCTGTGATCAGGATGGGAGGACGGATGGGTTCTACCTGGCTGCCTGGCCCTGGGGCCCACATGAGTTATGTTCTCTGCAGGTGCTGCCTGGTGTGGGGTCCCTGAGCTGTGACCATTCCCTGGAGAGAAGCATGGAGGGGGTGTGTACGCTTCTAGAAACTTCTGCTGCTCGAAACCTGTCAGACAATTTTACTTCTGTTGAATTTAGCAAGAAAGAAATGGGCTTGTCATGCATCTTTTAAAATTTCATTTGCCAGGAATCTTTTTCACTGTATTTTACAAAAGTATCGATCCGTGACAGGTTGGAAATTTAACAGCAAAAGCCCCTACCCAGGGAGCGCTCTGAGGCGCAGTAGCATGGGTCTGGGGGAGGGGGTAGCGTCTGAGGACGGGCCTCGTCCCTTCCCTCGGTGGCTGGAACATGTTCTTTCCCAGATGTGGGGGCGTCCTGGGCTTAGTGGGCTTCATGTAGGCATCATCAGGGACTCCCAGGAGGGAATTTACTCATCTAAGTTTCCCTCACCCCAAAACCAACTTAAGGAGAAAAGAAGCCCTGCTATGCAGTGCGCAGCCTCGTGGCCCATCGTGCAAGTGTGACCTGTTTGTCCTTAGGGAGGAAATGGCCCTCCTGCACCCACCAGAAGGACACGTCGGATCTGCATCTGCACATGAGGGAACAGACGTGAAGCCAGTTAGAGCCCCTCTACTTAAAACAAAGGAGGGCTGGGAGAATGTTTCTGATTAAAGGACACCAACGAGGTGCCTCACGCTGCACGAATGCCAGGCTGAACCGGGAGCCAGCACCACCGTGTTGGACGAGCTGGAGTGTGGACAAGAGAGCTGACATCTGGTGTCTGTCCTCGAGGCTGCACAGGAGGTGTCCTCATTCATAAAAAATGGGCACAAGAATGCGGAGAAAAGGGCCACGGTGTCTGCACCTATCAGATGGCTCAGAAAACACTGCCCGCAGGAGTGAGCAGGCGTGAGTGCATGCACATGTGTGCACATGTGTATGCGAGTATGTGTGTGCATGTACACCCCAAGTAACACAGCCCAAAAGGACAAACTGTCAACAGCAGGCAAATCTGGGTGATGGTAGTGGCTTCTAGTATTAGCATGACTATGGTGACTTTTCTGTACGTGTAAAATTATTTCCAAACTGAACATAACCAACAGTGCCATTGATGGGGGAGGGAGAGAGGTGGGATGGAGTCAGCGTCCAGCTCTCTCCTCCTGCAAGACCTTCCCTGACGTGCACCTCCACCCTGGCTCCATCAGCACGTTGTGGAATTGGTGTGCAAAGTCTTGGATTTACCACTTAAGAATTTTAGGAATTTCCTCTTGGTCTGAAAATAAAACTCGTTCAAAACCTCCCTTCGTATTTACAGTTGCTGGGTTTGAAAGACTTTTTGTCCTCTCCAGAGCAGTACCTGCACGTGTCTGAGGAACAGGCTTGGCATTTGGGGACTGCTCAGGTCCCGCTCCACCCGGTTGGGGGGGTCCAGTTCGGGTCAGTGTCAGCCACCGCCCCAGGGAAGCTGATGAGGGGCACGTGGCCCTCCCAGTCTGGTGGTGGGTGGAAGCTCCTGCCGGGATGCCAAGCAGAGGTGCAGACGCCAGTGACTCAGGCCCTTAGTTGGGTACTCGTGCCCAGCAAGAGGCAGCAAGCCTCCAAGACACACTGGCTGCGGGGGTGTCCATGATAATGGGTCCACAGAGGGGGCCAGGCAGAAATAGAAGGTCCTGTGGTCATTTTGACCAGACCTGCCTCCTTGCTGGCTGCCCATCTCCGGAGCCCAGATCCTCCTGGGTCTTCATATTGGTTCTGGGGCCTCCGGATTGTTCTTCCGATAAAGCCCATTCTGTGGGGTCTGGTGACGAAGGCTGGGGGCTCCTGTCTCCCGACTCCCTTGGGGGCATGTTTGCTGTCACCCCCAGTCTTGTTTTGCCCACTCCTGGGTCTCAATGCCAGGCCCAGGGCCCAGCAATCCCGTCCCAGACACTGTGTCCTCAGGGTAACGCGTCATCTCTCCCACAGCCTGCGGGTCGTGGTCTACTCGGTCTGCTGCTGGGAAAACAGTGCCAGTTGGATATTCTTTCACTTTTGAAAATGCGTCTCGCAATTGTAAGTTAATACCTAGCTTTACACTGTTCATCCATGGAAATTTTAAAGCTAAAAGTGAAATTCCTGCCAGATGGCAGCCAGTGTGGCTCCTCGGGGTGGATGCCAAGAGAGGCTGAGCCTGGCCGGCTGCCCGGCGGGTGTGTGCAGTGGCGCCCATGGCAGGCCCTGCTCAAATCCTCTGTCCTGACGCCTCTCTCTGTGGTAGCTCCAAGGCCACTCATCACCCCATCTTGTGTCAGGGCTCCAGAACCTTGAATGGCATGGTTGGCACCCGTCATCTTTGTCCCTCTAGGTCCTTTTCACCGTCTAGGCTGTGCCCCCTGCCTGTCTGCTGGTCCTGCCCTCCCTCCCGCCAGCATCAAGGCTGACCCCTGCTCTCTTCTGGCGTTCACAGACTGAGGACCCTCACAGCAGTCCCTCCTCACCTCCTGGTGATCCTGGGACCATATCTTTAAGGTGCTCGTGCTTGTGATCTGCAGAGCCCCAGTCCCCCCAGCCTTCAGTGCCCTGTCAGGGTATCCAGTAAGGGTGCCGGGTGCTGAGCCAGGTGGAAGGGTGCTTGTCCACGAGTCCTGAGTGGCTCAGCTGGCAGGTGAGAAGGGATGGGTGAGGCAGTGCCTGGGGAGGAATCAGCCCAGGAGGACTTGGCTCAGCATTGAGGACAGGATACATGATAGCACTCCCTGCAGCACTGTCTGTGACAGGGAAAAATGAAGCCCTGTGCCCTCTGGAATGGATGTGCAGGGTGGTCTCTTCCCAGAAACTGTGATAAGAGCTCACACCCAGCACAGGGGTGTCCGCAGTACAACGTCAAGTGTGAGCACATTTTTATAAAACCCAAACAAATGTCTGCCCCCAATCAAGCAGGAATTCGGAAAGACGAGAAACAAGTCTGGAAGACACTCTCGATGAAAGGAGCTGCCTGAAGGCGGAGACCCAACCCCGGCACCCAGAGGATAACTGGGAACACTGCGGCCACTCCACCTCCAAGCACCTGCGGAGGTTGAGCCAGGCGGAAACATCACGATGGTAGATGAGCAGTCAGATACCGATTCTGTACCTACTGGGTGCAGTACACATACATGGCCTGGGTGTGAGTCACAAAGAACACTCACAGGCACATACGAACACTGTGTTGAAAACACAGAACACAGCACTCACCCCCCGGGGAGTCTGCAGTTGTTGCTGTTTTAATCCACACTTTGCACAGGATTCTTAGGGCCATGTGGGAGGTCTGTGCATAAGAACAAGAATACAGTCTAAAGGCTGCCCGAGGCTCGGTGTGGATTACTCCACAGAACAGTTTCTGAGGAAGATTGCCACCTGCATCTGCATTCCTTGCTTGAATGTTGTGTCTACACCTTTACCTTTGGGTCATTGTCCTGCTGCTCCACAGAGAATAATCCATCAGGTGCACTTTTAGGGAACCCTCCCCCCACTGCTCCCTGACCATGGACAGAAGGGTGGCGGGCGGATGGCACTGGATAGCACTGGCCATGCCTGCTGCTCTGTGTGGCCTTCACTCGGTGTAAATGGAACTTCTCAATTTTACTTCATCACCCCATTTTACCTTTGTAATTTTCTACAACTGCCTAATGCTTTTAAAGATTCAACCTGGGCAGGACTGAATGGACAGCTTGTTTTCTGTAAAATGAATCCACTTTGGACTTCGGGACACCACTGCGCCTCACTTGGTCTAGCACCCTCTAGTGTGCCAGGGTGGAACTGCAAGCAGAGGCCGTACAGGGCCGGCTCTGGGGGAAATGGATGTGAACTTGGCCTTGAGACCTTCCTCTGCCCACCTGTAAGTATTTTACCTGTAAACTAGCTATGAAATTAAACATTCCCACACTGCACTAAAAATGACCATTTTCCCATTTAATGTGATACAACAGCATTATTAATAGCAAACATCTTATTCAAATTTGGTCAATTTGAATAAGAATTGTATTATTTTCCTGAAGAATGTTCCTTGAACTCATGGACTCTGACTCCATTAATCAATCAAATGAACAATTTCACTCCTCCTGGCCAGGTCCCTTTAAGAGCGTTTCCTCCAAATGGCATTAGTGATGTCTCTGGTTCATAAACATCAGTTTTGGTCTCAAATGTTTCTTTGGTCTCAAATGTTTCTGTCTCTCAAAACTCAAGCTTAGTAAAAAAAAAAAAAAAAAAACAAAAATACATGCAATCCCCCAGCACGTCAGAAATACCCCCAAAACAGAAGTGCCAAAAATGAAAGTACCA
>CAUYQG010083551.1:0-10937 GCA_963574415.1 Tarsius wallacei
CAGCGCTTTGGGAGGCCGAGGTGAGTGGATTGCCTGAGCCCGTGGGTTCGAGACCCACCAGGCAACTTGGCAAGACCTCATCTCTTCAATAAATCAAAAACTAGCTGGTCGTGGTAGCGCGTGCCTGTAGTTCGAGCTCCTTGGAAGGCTGAGGTGGAAGGATCGCCGGAGCTAGTCGAGCAGGTCAAGGCTGCAGTGGCCGGGAGTGGCCACTGCACTCCAGTCTGGGTGACAGAGTGAGACTCCAACTCAAAAAAATAAAAAAAAATAAAGTAAAAATAATAAAAAAGACAATGTTTCTTATAACTTGATTTTTTTTTTTAGTTGGAATCTCACTCTGTTGTCTGGGGTAGAGTGCAGTGGCACGCTCATGGCCACTGCAGCCTCACCTGCTGGGCTCAGGCGATCCTTCTGCCTCAGCCTTCAAGTAGCTGGAACTACAGTACAGGCACACACCACCATGCCTGGCTAATATTTTGATTTATTGTAGAGATGAGGTCTCGCCATGTTGCCCAGACTGGTCTCTCTCCCTGAGCTCAGATAATCCTCTCGCCTCTGCCTCCCAAAGTGCTGGGATTACAGGCATGAGATACCATGCCCGGTTTATAATTTGAATTTATCCTGGCATTACTCTTCTACTCTTTTGACTATATTTTATTCCTTTTTTTTTTTTACATATTTTAAATAATGATCAGGTCAGTTGTTTTTGAGAGTCTGTTTCACAAAATATACAAATATTTTTTTGAAAATCTGCAATGGTGTTGAAATTTGTTTTCTCAAAAGACAGTCACCTAAGACTATCACTGTTATTGGCTTTAAAGAAATATATGGGTGTAAGTTATTCAAGAACCAAATACAGAGAAAAATATGTCATTTATCCTATTAAATATAGTTTCAGGGCAGGAGAGAAATATTGATATACTTAAAATTTATAAAGTATTTATTATTTAGGTGTGTTTCTTTTTAGAAATTAATACCACAAACAGTGGATTTTGCTTATGAATTTAACTCTGAAATGGAAATTGTATAACTATAGACATTATTTAATGCTTAGTTAAAAATCTCTTTTAAAAAATCTGCTCTGAAATAGAATTTGACTCATGCTACCCTCAGGCTCTAGTTTGTGTTTTTTGCACCATATTGATTCAAGGCATATTTTATTTTATTTTATTTTATTTTTATTTATTTATTTTTGAGTCAGAGTCTCACTCTATCGCCCAGACTGGAGTGCAGTGGCCGCTCCTGGCCACTGCAGCCTCGACCTGCTGGACTCCGGTGATCCTTCCGCCTCAGCCTTCTGAGTAGCTGGAATTACAGGCATGCGCTACCACGCCCGACTGATTTTTTGATTTATTGTAGAGATGAGGTTTCGCCAAGTTGCTCAGGCGGGTCTCAAACCTGCAGACTCAGGCAATTCACTCACCTCGGCCTCCCAAGGCGTGGGATTACAGGCTGAGCCACCGAGCCCGACCCAAGGCATATTTTAAACATGGAATGTTTTCTGTTTTCTTTTAGGGACATTTTTGGACATACTTTCGTGTACTCTGTTTTTCAGAATATTGAAAATATGTTAAAAATTCTTTAATTTTTTTGGTCTGTGCATATTGGAAGTAAAAAACCAGAAATGGAATTAGAAGCTCATAGAAGCTAATGCATTCTATCTAGATTTTATGTGGTTATTGGGCTTGGATAATCAGCCATGAAATCACCTTGGTTCAATTTAGTTCTCACTTTAGTGTTTACTTCTGAACAAGTTGTCTCAGTTATGTTAGCACGGGTGCTAAGGATCATTATTTCAGTTTTGACCTTTTATGATTTGAATAGTTTTGCATTAAAAAAAGTATATGGCTTCTAAACCAGTGCAGCTAGAAATTTGTCCTTTAATCACAAGGAAGAAAATTTGAGAGTGTGAGTAGCTTAGTACACATTTATTCAGTCATTCCACTATTATTTATCGAGCATCTATTATGAGTTAGGCTCTGTTTTAGGCATAACAGTTAACAAGACAGATGACACTTCTGTTATCTGGGATAACAGTTAGCAAGACAGATAACACTTCTGTTCTTGGCCGGCGCAGTGGCTCAAGCCTATAATCCCAGCACTTTGGGAGGCAGAGGCGAGAGGATTGCCTGAGCCCAGGGGTTCAAGTCCAGCCTGGTCAACTTGGTGAGCCCTCCTCTCTACAATAAATGTAAAAATCAGCTGGATGGGGTAGCATGTGCCTGTAGTTCCAGCTACTTTGAAGGTTGAGGCAGAAGGATCATTGGAGCCCAACAGGTTGTTGCTGCGGTGGCCGTGAGCGTGCCATTGCACTCCAGCCTGGGTAACAGAGTAAGATTCCAAAAAAAAAAAAAAAAAAAAAAAAAATTCTATTCTAGTTGAGCTCACATAGTAGTGGGGGTATTTAAATAGATGAATAACAGATATAGACAACTAACTATTTAACCTATCAGATAAGATAACATACATGTAATGAAGATAAACAAAGCAAGGTAATTAAGGTAATAGGGACTGGTGGTATGTGCATGAAGGTTTAGAAAGGGTTTGCCCAGAGTCTTTGAGGGGAAACACTCTGTCACCCAGGCTGGAGTGCAGTGGCACATTCATGGCCACCCCAGCGTTGACCTACTGGGCTCCGGCAATCCTTCTGCCTCAGCCTTCCAAGTAGCCGGAACTACAGGCGGGCACTACCAAGCCCGGCTAATTTTTTGATTTATTGTAGAGATGAGGTTTCACCAAGTTGCCCGGGCTGGTCTCAAACCCACGGACTCAGCCTGTTTACTTGCTTTAGTTGCCAAGCTCAAATCTAGAAACTCCAGTCTTTATGGAGTTTTGCTAGCTCTTGTCTTTGTGTAAGGATAACATGTATGAGAATGTGTTCTTTTGGACTTTGAATCTAGATGAAAACAAGAAGAAAAATCTCATTTTTTTCTTTAGTGAATGTTGAGTGACTACTATATGTCAAGCATTGTTTAGATGCTAGAATAAAACACATTTCTGCCTTCCTGGAGCTTACATACCAGAGATACTTCATTAGACTTTTAATACATAAAATATTTGAAAGATTGATACAGATAGGAATGCTAAATTCTCAATTCATTGTGGTGGGGTGGAGGAATGGTGGATAACGATGGCTTTCAGAATGTCTAGAGGTGTTTGACAGAGACTTTGATGAAAGTGTGTTATAGTTTGGATAGAAAAACAGTTTGAATCCGTATAATATGCCCTAAGTTAAGATATTTTTTTAGAAACCGAGAATGCTACATTTAATGTTTTAGCAACCAGGCAAACTTTGATTATCACTGAAAAATAATTTTTATTCCAGAAATTATATTGAAACATTTGGAGAGTTAAATTAACTTTCTTATATTACTGACTTTATTTGTCCTTGTGGATTCAAATATAGTTAATAGAGGCATTGGTTATCTCAGGGGTTTTCATTCTTTTTTTTTTGAGTTGGAATCTCACTCTGTTGCCCAACCTGGAGTGCGGTGGCATGCTCATGGCCACTGTGGTCTCGACCTGCTGGACTCCAGCAATCCTTCTGCCTCAGCCTTCCATGTGCTGGAACCAGGCACGTGCTACCGCGCCTGGCTAATTTTTTAATTTATTTTAGAGACAAGGTCTTGTCAAATTGCCCAGTCTGGTCTTGAACCCGTGGGCTCAGGCAATCCTCTTGCTTTGGCCTCCCATAGTGCTGGGATTACAGGCTTGAGCCACCTTGCTTGTTGGTTTTCATTCTTATAGATTTAGTATTTTATAGCTTTTCTTCCATGTTGCCTTGTTCTCCTGTCTCTTTATGAAGTGATAATGATCTTGGCCTCTAATTGCTATGACCTTTTATTCTAGACTTTAATTTATGTTTGGGTAAGGTAGAATTTTTTTTTTCTACTTTCTTAAGATAAAATATTTGCATTAAATATTAAATTTGCATTAAACATGAGAGACATTTAAAAAGCCTAGTTGTTATTAAAAGGAGAGGCAAGGTGTCCTGAGAAATCAATACTACCTCCAGAGTATATTCTTTATTGCAGTAAAGGCAAAGAGTTTCTGTTTCTGTATTTTCAGGGATACAAGCAGCAGTGAAAGTGAAGAGAGTTCTGAATCTTCTGATGATGAGCTAATTGGCCCTCCTTTACCCCCTAAAATGGTAGAAGAACAAGCTGATCTTATGGAGGAAGACATCATTGGTCCTTTACCTCCACCTCTTAATGAGGAAGAAGAAGAAGCAGAGGAAGACGAGGAAGAGGAAGAGGAGGAAGTAAGTATTTCAGTGGTAATTTAAGAATTCAGCAAAATAGAATCTTTAAAGTAGTGTGGAGACAGTTTCCTGCTAAACTATTAATCATGAGTAAGATTAAAAATGTGGCTGGGCATGGTGGCTCACACCCATAATCCCAGCTCTTTGGGAGGCCAAGGTGAGAGGATTGCCTGAGCCCGCCAGTTCGAGACTAGTCTGGGCCACTTGACGAGACCTCAACTCTACAACAAATCATAAAATTAACTGGGCATGGTGGCATGTGCCTGTATTTCCAGCTACTTGGAAGGCTGAGGCAGAAGGATCTCCTGAGCCCAGCAGGTCAAGGCTGTGGTGGCCGGGAGTGTGCCACTGCCCTCCGGCTTGGGTGACAGAGAGAGACTCCAACTCAAAAAAAAAAAAAAAAAAAGATAAAAAATTCATGAGTGATTAAAAAAATGAAAAAAAAATCTTGAGTTTATTATTGACAACCTTTACTGAATGAACTTTAGAAGGAAGGAAACAACTCAAAAATAATCAATGGATGGTTGGGTGTGGTGGCTCAGTCTGTAATCCCAGTTCTTTGGGAGGCTGAGGCGAGAGGCGAGAGGATTTCCTGAGCCTGGGTGTTCGAGACCAGCCAGGGCAACTTGGTGAGAACTCATCTCTACAATTAATCACAAAAACTAGCCGGGCGTGGTGGTGTGTGTCTGTAGTTCCAGCTACTTGGAAGGCTGAGGCAGGAGGATCGCCTAAGCCCAGCAGGTTGAGGCTGCGGTGGCCGTGAGCATGCCACAGCACTCCAGCCTGGGCAACAAGGGTGGGACTCCAACTAAACATAAATAAATAAATAAAAATAAATGGAGAGCAGGAACTAATATGTTAAAAATAAATTAATAAGATATTTAGCTAAATCTTCATGTGCTTTGACTATAAATAATGATAAATAAATGTGGGAGATTTAAAAGCAAAGTAGATCTAATATTATCATCAACCATAGAGTAGAAAATGAGAAAGTAGAGTCAAATTTCATTCATTTTGAGATATTATTTGGGAGGAGGCTAGAGATATTAGTTAACTTTAGATTAGTTTAAGCCAAGTATGCAAGTTACAGTTTTATTAGTAATTGTCCAAGTAATAGAAATAAAATGTATAACCTCTAAAATAGTGCAAGGGCATCAAAAAGGGTATCTGCATAATGAATATTTATATACCTAACCCTGAATTGTACCCCACATCTTTAAAATAAATTAAATTAAATTAAATTAAAAAATGGAATATATCTACTCTTGTAAAATAAATAAATAAAAATAAAATAGTACAAGGACAAAATAATAAAGAAAACTAATGGTGGCTGGGTATAGTGTCTCATGCCTGAAGTCCCAGCACTTTGTTTTTTTTTTTTTGAGTTGGAGTCTCACTCTGTCGCCCATGCTGGAGTACAATGGCACACTCACGGCCACTGCAGTCTTTATCTGCTGGACTCAGGTGATCCTTCCACCTCAGCCTTCCAAGTAACTGGAACTGCAGGCATCCACTACCATGCTCGATAATTTTTTGTAGAGATGAGGTCTTACCAAGTTACCCAGGCTGGTCTTGGACCCCCGGGCTCAAGCAATCCTTTTGCCTCAACCTCCTAAAGTGCTGGGATTATAGGTCCCAGCACTTTGATAGGCTGAGGAAGGAGGATCACGTGAACCAAGGAGTTTGAGACTAGTCTGGGCAGGATATTCTACAAAAAAAAATTAAAAAATGAACTCAGTGTGATGGTGCTGCTTACCTGTAATCCCAGCGGCTCAGGAGGCTGAGGTGAGAAGATTGCTTGAGTTCAAGAGTTTTAATTATGAGCTACTGCACTCCAGCCTGGGTGACAGAGTGAGACCCTGTCTCTAAAACAACAACAACAACAACAAAAAACAAAGGATGTCCTTTGTGTTATTTGACACCAGGAGTAGATGTTTTAACACTTTTCTTCATTATTTGATGAACTTTTTTTAAAGTAATAATTATGAAATGAAAGGAAAAATAATGGTGAGAAAAGAAAAAACAGCTTTTGTAAACCTGTCCATGACTGTCAAAATACTTTTTGACAGTATTCTTTGTGTATTCATGCATTATACAGTAGAACAAATTTGTCAGTCTATGTTTGTTCATAGTTGATCAAATAAAGTTTTAATTTAAATTTTGTAAATTTATTAGCTGGGCATGGTGGTGCATGCTTGTAGTTTCAGCTACTTGGAAGGCTGAGGTGGAAGGATCACCTGAACCCAGTAGGTCGAGGCTGCAGTGGCCACGAGTGTGCCACTGTAGTCCAGCCTGGGCGACAGAGTGAGACTCCAACTAAAATAATGAATAAGTAAATAAATTTTGTAAATTTTTCTTTCACAGGAAACAACAGATATATCTCTCTATATGTACAGGGTGTGTCAAAATATGTATTCACATTTTAAAAAATAATACATGTTATTTATGTATTATTTTTTCAAAGTTGAGTTGAGTTACCATAATGATGCATAGTGTAACATTTGCTCAACTGTGCTTCTGCCATTTTCTTTAACTGTTTAGTCTGTCCCATGGTGACACTAGCATTCATTTGATTAATGCCATCTTTTGACCAAACATCATATTTAAAATGTGTATAAATTTTTTTGGCACCTCATGTATGTGTATATATACACATGTGCACTCATACATGTATGTACATATGTAAAATTAGGAAATAAAAACTTAAAATAAGAAAGAATAAATATGGCAGTTTCATTAAAATTTTTGTTTTATAATAAATTCTAGAAATTGCCATGTTAACTGTATCTTTTTCCCTTTCATATAAATTCTGGTGTTTTTTAAATATTCTGTAATTGAAATATCTTCACTAAAACCTCTTTACCAGAAAATTTATTATTTTCTATTATATTTGGCAAAAACATTGAAAGTTTTCTTCTGTAAAAATCAGAGAAAATGACTAGATGATGGCAAACATTGTCATTAAATGATCCATTGCTTTAGAATGTTTTTGGTAAAAACAGTTGAGGCATTCAAACATTGTCCTTTTCTGTGGTCACTCATGCCTATAATCATAGCAATTTGGGAGACTGAGGCAGGAGCATTGCTTGAGCCCAGGAGTTTGGAACCAACTTAGGCAACACTGGGAGACGTCGCTACAAAAAACACCCAATAAAATTTAGCTGGGTGTGATGGCACATGACTGTAGTCCCAGCAATTCGGGAGGCTGAGGTGGAAGGATTACCTGAGTGTAGGAGGTCAAGACTTGAGTGAGCCATGATTGTGCCACTGCACTCTAGCCTGGGTGACAGAGTGAGACCCTGCCTCAAAAACAAATGAATGAACAAACAAAATTACCCTTTTAAATTCTTTTGCCAGCCTAGTTTACTGTCTTTTGTTTTTTCTTTTGGCATTCATAGAAAACAAAATTGAATTTACTCATGTTTTGTTTTTTGTCTTTATAATTATTGTTTATTGTGAATCTACTGCTTAAATGTAGAATCATGTTTGGAAATATGAAATTACCCTTGAAGGAAACTTACAAAATTCTGAACTGTTAAAAACATTATCTGGGATCCCCCGTAAGCTGATCATGTTTGTGCATGTCTGTGATGCAGACTGTATAATGGAATTCTTCACATTAACTTCATGTGGAATACGATGTTTATTAAAAGATAAGTAGTAAAAATGTGTTACTTGAAGCTTGCATATATATTATTAAAACTCAACAGTAACCATAGCAATAAAACAAAAATAGTGTCTGAACTGACATTATTTAGAATTGACATCCCAAATTGATAATAAAAAGCAGACTTATCTTTAGCTGATTTTATTATTGTATTATTAAATTCTTTACAGAAAATGTACCCTCTTACTGTTTATATTACTGCCACTGTAATTCTCTTGATATGTCATTGAAGAAAATTTAGTCATTCCAAAAAAAGAAAGGAAAGAAGAAAAAAGTAGAGGAAAATAATAATTTTGGTAAATATATATTATAAAATAAAATGGTAGGCATGAATACAAATGTATCAGTATTGTCAATAGATGTATGAGGGGGGACCCTAAAAAACCTTGAATTTATTTCTAAAAATTGTGTATTTATTCTTACATGTTTAAACTTCAGTCAACTTCAGAGTACTCTCTGTAATAGGCCTATCAAGAAACTTTTTCCACTGCTGAAAACAGTTCTAGTATTTGTCAATTTTGATGCCTTTTAGTGCTTCTACCATTTTTGTTCCACCTCTTCCATATCAGGAAAACTCTTCCCTTTGAGGAATTTTTTTTTTCATCCTGAGAAACAACAACAACAAAATTGCTTGGGAGGAGGTTAGGGAGAGGGGTCATGCCATTTTTTGGTCAAAAACTGCTGAACCCTCAGGGCGGTGTGGACAGGTTGTTCCTGTAAATTACTTATCATGAAATGGGCAGACAAGTTGAAAGAATCTCCAAACAAAAACTCACTTAAGTCTAGTGCAACCTCTTACAACATTGCTAGCTGGAACACTAATGCTGATGGGTTCTTAGAACACTAACCTAGCAGGGGAAGCCTGTACTACAGGGGGCCCACCCTTCAAAAACATAATTCTGGGATTTTTGGGTCCCTCCTTACAAATGGACTAAAGACAAAAATTCTCAGATTGACTTTTAAAAAATTCAGGTATATTCTGTTTATGAGTGATAATCTAAAATGTAATTACACAGAAAGGTTTTTGTTGTTGTTTTTACTTTTTTTTTTTGCTGTGGTATATATGCATCCCTTGTAGAATGAATAGCTTGCAGGGTTTTTTTTTCCCCCTATTCTGTAGGTTGTCTCTTCACTCTATTAATTGTTTCCTTTGCTGTGCAGAAGCTTTTTAGTCTGATATGATCTCATTTGTCTGTTTTTCCTTTTTTGCTTGTGCTTTTGAGGTCTTTTCCAGAAAATTTTTGCCCTGAACAATGTCCTGAAATATTTCCCCTGTGTTTTCTTTTTTTTTCTTTTTTTTTTTTATTATAAAGATGGGGGGTACAATTCAGGGTTAGGTATACAAATGTTGATTATGCAGGTACCCTTGTTGATGAGGTATGCCCCTCCCTCCCCTAGCAGTTTCCCTCAACTGCCAATCCCATACCCCTGCCCTGACAGTTTCCCACTACTGCCAGTCCCTTTCTTATAGTATTATAATAATTGTTCAGGGTTTGCTTATGAATGAAAACATATGGTATTCTGTTCTTTGTTTTTGTGATAGATCACAGAGTATGATCGACTCTAAATCCATCAAGTTGCTGCGAAGTCCATATGTTTATCCTTCTTTATAGCTGCATAATATTCCACTGTGTATATGTACCACATTTTCTTTTATCCAGTCCAGCTTTGATGGGCAGTATGGTTGGTTCCATGTTTTTGCTATTGTGAATAGAGCTGCAACAAACATGTGTGTGCAGGTATCTATTTGTAGAAAGATTTGAATTCCTCTGGGTATATTCCCAATAGGGGGATTGCTGGGTCATATGGAAGGTCAATTTCTAGTTCTTTCAGAAATCGCCATACTGTCTTCCAAAGAGGCTGCATTAGTTTGCATTCCCTCCAGCAGTGTAGAAGTGTTCCTTTTTGTCGGCATCCTCACCAGCATCTGTAGTTGTTTGTTTTATTAATGATGGCCATTCTTACAGGGGTTAGGTGGTATCTCAGTGTGGTTTTGATTTGCATTTCTCTGATGATGAGTGAGGCTCAGCACTTTTTCATGTGTCTGTTGACTGCCCGTGTATCTTCTTTTGAGAAGTGTCTATTCATGTCTTTTGCCCACTTTTTAATGGGGCAATTTGTTTTTTTCCTTTCTGCACGTTTGAGTTCGTTGTAGATCCTAGATGTTAGGCCTTTGTCAGAAATACAGTTGGCAAATATTTTTTCCCATTTTGTGAGCTGTCTCCCTGCTCTCTTGATGGTTTCTCTTACTTTGCAGAAGCTCATTAGTTTGATGAGGTCCCACTTGTCTGTCTTATTTCGTAAGGTATGGGCATTTAGGGTTCTGAATAGGAATTGATAGCCAGTTCCAATTTCCATAAGGGTGTCTCCTGTATTTTCTAAGATTCTTATAATTTGAGGTTTTATATTTAGGTCTTTAATCCATTTAGAGTTAATTTTTGTGTATGGTGATAGCTAGGGGTCCTGTTTCAATCTTCTGCATGTGACCAGCAAGTTTTCTCAGCACCATTTACTGAATAGGTTCTCCTCTCCCCAGTTGTTGTTCTAGGCTTTGTCAAAGATGAGTTGGTTGAGAAATTGAGGTTTTGCTTCTAGAATCTCTATCCTGTTCCATTGGTCTATGTGCCTGTTCTTGTACCAATACCAGGCTGTTTTGATTACTGTAGCCTCATAGTAAAGTTTGAAGTCTGGAAGTGTAACACCTCCTGCTTTGTTTCTTTTGCTAAGAATTGTTTTGGCTATTCGTGGTCATTTATGTTTCCATATGAATTTCTGTATTGTCATTTCCAGGTCTGAGAAGAATGATGTTGGTAACTTAATGAGTATTGCATTGAATCTGTAGATTGCCTTTGGTAGGATGGACCTCTTAACAATGTTGGTTCTTCCTATCCATGAGCATGGAATATTTTTCCTTTTGTTTGTGTCTTCTTGGACTTCTTTGAGCAGTGTTTTGTAGTTCTCATTGTAGAGGTCTTTCATTTCTCTGGTTGGGAAGATTCTGAGGTATTT